>JADRCD010217592.1:33574-47806 GCA_019843815.1 Montemys delectorum | reverse complement strand
GTATGGCCCAAGGTGGGGTGCTCCTCTCGTATGCAGATCAATGGGTCTCTGGAGTGTGAGTTCAAGGAACCATTTCAGGAACCTACATTTAAATAAGATCCCAAGAGATCCTTCTGCCAGCCAGCGGGAGGACTGCTGGTTAGTGCCATGAGAGGCAAGAGTGGAGTTGGGCAATTCTGGAGGAGACCTGCTTTTATTATTCTCAGAGCATTGGGTCGTTAGAACGTGTGCTTCTGCTTTGGGGTTGGAGCCCAGCCTGGCCTAAGCAGCAGATCCAAAGGAGAGGAAAATGAAATTACATACCATGTTAAGTTACACACTGATCCAGCTTCTGACACAAGTGTATAATTTCACTCATTTCTCTCAAAACACTATTAGTGTCCTATTTTACACATGTGAAAACTAAGGCTCTAAGAAGTGACCACACTAAAGCCTCACAGATGATTCAGGATACGAATCAGGTCTAGAGAATGCCAGTATTTATATAACTTTCCAAGACTTTCCCCAATTGTTTTGTTGGGATCAACATTCTAGCTTGTCTGATGGATCCAGACAGGGCTCTGCCTGGTCCTGTTCAACTGGTTGCTGCCATGTCAGTTAAGACATAGAAGGTAGCAAAGAGCCTCATAGAGCAGTTGCATTATAACCTCTGCTCCTCAGGAATCCTGAGCACATCTTAGGATGGGTAGTTAAGACAGGTCCTGTGTGGGAACCAGGCCTAAGTCTCAGAACTCTGTTGAAGTCATTTGGCAAAGGGCTTAGGCAGAAGTCACCAACTCCTGAGCTGACAGCCTCTCTGAGTTTGGGTTCTATTGCTGTAATAAAACACTGACCAAAAGCCACTTGGAAAAGAAAAGGTGTATTTGGTTTACAATTATAGTTTATCATGAAGGGACATCTGGACAGGAACTCAAGGCAGGAAACTGGAAACAGGAATTGAAGCAGAAGCCACAGAGGAATTCTGGCTACTGGCTTGCTCTCCATGGGCGCTTAAGCTTGCTTTTAATACAACCCAGGACCACCTGCCAAGGGGCAGCACCACCTCTAGTGGTCTGGGCCCTCCCATAGCAATCATCAATCAAGAAAATTCACCTCAGACGTGCTAATCTGATAGAGGCATTCTCTCACTTGAGGTTCCTTCTTCCTAGATGATTCTAGCTCGTGTCAAGCTGACAAAAAAACAAAACAAAATCCCCCAACCCCAAAACCAAACAACACAAACAAACAAACAAACAAAAACAAAAGAACAACAAACTGACCAGAGCGTCGTCCCAGGAAATGCCATCTGTGGAGGCCTGCTCAGTGTCCCCTCTGGCTGCCTGGGGTGAAATAAAGACAATAACTTCTTCTTCTTCTCTTTTTCCCCCCAGGGGAGAGTTCGAATGCATTTCCTCACTACCACAAATTATGCAGTTGAGTTTCCCACATTTGGGAAATTGTAGGGGTCAGCACATCCCGAATGCAATGGATAAGCCTTGCTCTGGAAAAACCACCTTTGTGATCATGGTATCTCTCTTGCCAGGTAAGTATGACAGTAACTTCTAATGGACAACTTTCCCTTCCTGTTCAGGAAAAGCTCTACTTCCTGTATGTTCTTTGATAGTTACAAAAAAAAAAAAAAAAAAAAAAAGACCCCAAAAGATACAATGAACAAAAAACATATTGTGGCATAAGGTTATACATTTGTTCTTTAGTCATAGCAAAGCTTTTAGACGGTTTTCCCTGGCAAAGAAGTTCTTCTGATGCCCTGAGACTTGTCTCCCACAGTCTCAGAGGTGAGCCCATCATATCTAGGGCAGGCAGTCATGGTGTTGGAGCTGTAGCTGAGAGCTTAAACCTGATCCACAAGCAGGAGACTGAGGAGGGAGGGGGAGGGGAAGGGGGAGGGGGAAGAAGAGGAAGAGGGAGAGGAAGAAGGGAAGGGGGAGGAGAGAGGGAGGAGTAGAGAGAGGGAGGAGTAGGGAGAGGGAGGAGGAGGCAGAGGGAGGAGTAGGGAGAGGGAGGAGGAGGGAGAAGAAGAAGAAGAAGAAGAAGAAGAAGAAGAAGAAGAAGAAGAAGAAGAAGAAGAAGAAGAAGAAGAAGAAGAAGAAGAGTGGGCCTGATGTGGGCTTTTAAAAACTGAAAGCCCAACCCCAATTGGGTTCTCCTAGCAAGGCCACACCTCCTAATCCTTCTTAAACATCCCACCAACTGGAAACCAAACATTCAAAATTATGAGAATGTGGTGTTTTAAAAATACTCTTGGTCCAGGGAGAGGCATTATTAGGAGGTGTGGCCTTGTTGGAGGAAATATGTCACTGTGGGGGTGAGCTTTGAGACCCTCCTCCTATCTTCCTGGAAGTCAGTCTTCTTCTAGCTGCCTTTGGAACAAGAGGTGAAACTCTCAGCTCCTCCAGCCCCATACTCCCACCTTGATGATAATGAACTTGAACCTCTGAACCTGTAAGCCAGCCCCAATGAAATGTTGTCCTCCATGAGTTGCCTTGGTCATGGTGTCTGCTCACAGCAGTAAAACCCTAAGACAGAGACTATACGGACCATTCTTGTTTGAACCACCATAGTGGCCATGGTGACAGATGTGTCAGTGGCTATGGTGATGGTGGTACTGTCAGCGATGGTAATGGTGGTGCTTGGTTGGTGATGGTGGCAGTGACAGTGGTGGTAGGTTGGTGATGGTGGCAGTAGCCGTGATTATGGTGGCAGTGGTGATAGCCACAGCAATGGTGCTTCTGGTGACAGTGGTTGTTAGTCATTGGTGACATTGGCTGTGGTGGTAGCACTAACACTGGTGGAACAGGGCGTGTATTCGGTTCGTGCTTTGGGATCACACTTGTGTTTAATGCCTGCACTTCTCCTCTGTGCTGCCTCCTCCCCTCTCTGTTCCCTGGCTTATCTCCTTTCTCCATCACAATCATTCACTCTAATGAAACCAGGGGGGCACACTGAGGCTGCCTTGGCTGGTGAGGACTGAGTAGGAATTTCTAGGGACACCCAGGTGTGCAGGCATACAATTTTCCAACCTACTTTTAGTAAGGGTTCAACCTCTCCTCTAGCCCACCACCCCGTAGAGGTAGTGGAAGAGAAAAGTTATTAGGATGTGGAGGAAGTGGACCTGTTAGCAGTAGTTCTTTGGGGGCGAGATCAACCTTCTTTAGTAGAAGTTCAGTCCTGTAGCAAACACCAAATACAACTCAGCAGCTGCAGACCAGTCCTCTAGGAAGGCAGACACCAGGCACGAACCAGCAGCTGTAGTTGAAGCCTAAAGAAACTGCAAGGTTTGCCAATTGGCCTGAGGAGAGGCCTTGGGAGTGACAAGGACCTACACGAACTTCATGAGAGGTTCTTTGGAGAACTTCTCTTGGTGTAACCATTAGTGGAGCTCAACAACACTATGTAAGGCGAACCAATACATGCATGTTGTTAGTGAAGAATGTTGAGGGAGAGCAAACCAAACCAACACTCAGTGCTCCTCTCCCACTCTCTGTGGGGTCACGTTTATACTCCTTCATCACGAGTCCCTTCACATGTTTGCTATAGCAAAACATCCTTTCACCTATTTCTGCTTTAGAAAAACATTCTTTCTTATGTCTGCTTTAGCAAGACATTCTTTCACTTGTGTGCTCCAGCAAAGCATCATTTGACATAACTGACTTTCCTACAAACCAGAAGTTTCCTCTTCCCTGGTGACTGCTGGATGAATGGCCTTTCTCACTGTGATGGGTCTTTCCAGGAAGGTCCTCACACAGAGGAAAGCAGAACTTAGTTGCAGTACTGTTTAATGAGCAAACACTTTACAGGGTCACCTTGCAATGCCCACATGCAGAAAGCAGAAGGGGCATGAATGGCGCCAATAAGGTTTGGTACCCAGGGAGTCATCTCACTGTGGGCTTACCTTACAGTCCCTGGGGCAGTGTGGAGAATTTGTGTTATTCTGTTTGCCTCAGGAGCAATAAGATGAAGTTGTATTTCCTAAGATCATGAAGACTGAAGCAGGAGATGGTGGAGGACAGTGGGGCTGGAGAAGGAATCATCCTGGAGGTGCTTATTATAATGAGGAAGCAGAGAAGCTGGGGTTTGGGTGGGAAAGGCTGGCTGCTTCAAACAGGGAAAGAATAGACAGCCCAGACCAAGCTTATGGTGATTTCAGAAGAGCTGTGTCCCATAGTCTCAAACCCTTTGGGAATTTTATGTCTGGGGAGAACATAGAACAGTTAAACAAGAATTAACTACAGAGGTCTGACTTCTCTGATGAAGATGTTAGCTTGGTTTGTGATGTTTGGAGGACGCAAGCAGACCATCCTCATTGTTTGGGTTGCTTGTTTTTCTGACTTTTCCTTAATCTGTCAATTTTAGGAACCTTGACTCCTTAAAAGTATTTTTTCCTAGAGGGCAGTTGAGCCAGTGAACTGCTTGCTGTGCAAACACAGGGACCCCATAAAACAGTTAGGTTTGGTCATGGATAACCGTAACCCTAATGCAGGCTGAGGAGATACCCATCCCAAGGCTCATGTGCACCAGTCCAGCCAATCAGCTAGTGCCAAGTTCAGAGAGACCCTGCTTCACAAGATAAGGTGAAGAGAAAGCAAGAACACTTTCTGCTGTCCTGTGTGCACATACACATGTATGTAGGCTTAAAATTTTCAGGATGGACAAGAAAGGAAAGGCTGTAGGTTTAACAGTGATATATATCATGGTGTGTCAAGTTGACAAGGAGTCAGTTGTGCTAGCTAGTTTTATCTCAACTTGACACAAGCTAGAGTCATCAGAGAGAAGGGAGCCACAAGCGAGAAATGCCTCCATAAGCAAGTCTTAGGGTACTTTTTAAAATTAGTGATTGATGGGGAGGGACCAGCCCACTGTGTGTGGTGCCATCTCTGGGCTGATGGTCCTGGGTTCTATCAGAAGCAGGCTGAGTAAGCCATGGGGAGCAAGCCATTAAGCAGCACGCCTCCATGGCCTCTGCATCAGCTCCTGCTTCCAGGTTCTCGCCCTGTCCTGAATTCCTTTGCCGATAAACAGAGGTAAGTAAATGCAGGCCAATTACCACCTTTAACCCACAGGTTGGTTTGGTAACGTTTCACCACAGCAACATTAGGCCTAACCAGGACAACAGGGTAGTTTATTATGCAGGGAGGGTACCGTAGGGGAAGCTGGATCTGTGTCCAAGTCAGCAGGAACCAATGAGGACAAGTGGATCAGGTTTTGGGAATGGGCAGGAAAAGGAGTCCCAGGGGCAATGGAGAAGGTTACCTTGTGACCTATGGTACTGGCTTTTCAAAAATGCTGGTTACCGGGCTGGAGAGATAGCTCAGCCATTAAAGGCTAGGCTCACAACCAAAAATGCTGGTTACCAGTGTGTGACTGGTTGGCTGGTGCAGGCAAATAAGCATGGGGGAGGGAGAGGCGGGTCACTGACACAAAACATCGCACACCCTTGCATCACAACAGTATTTATTGAAACACAGATGGGGTCAACCCAGAAGGCAAGGCACCCACAGACAGAAAGTGGCCACAGTCCCCATCCCACCAGCTCTCCCTTGGACAGTTCCCTGTGCACAAGCAGGAGAGGCCTGGAGCAAGTATGGGCTCTTTGAAATGTGCAAAGGCTTCTTGAACAGCAAGACCTGTTCAAAGCCCCCTAATCAGGGGCTGTAGGTAGTAGGCCTCCCCAGAGAGAAGACTATTTTCTGGGAGGTAACCCAAGAAGTGTGGTTAGAGCAGGTTGCCCCAAGGAAGGCAGTCAGCTAAGGAGGTTAGTAAACCCAACCAACGATAGGCAGGTGCTTGCTGCCCCTGTACCTGGTGCCAGAAGTGGAAGCTGCTTGGGAAGGGTTCCCTCTGGTTCTTGTTTTTGGGGGGCATGGCTAGGTAATTAGGATCATACCTTGACCCAAGAAGGCCACACTTTATTGTCCAGTCAGCCTGGGTGACTGATAATGTCCCAGAGAGCTTGGTGAATAATACAAATCATTTACAAGTATTTGAAGACAGGTTGGGGTTAAGGGAAGGGTTGGGAATGACCTTCTAAAGTGAAGCCAGAGGAGAACTGGGAGATAACTCCCTAAAAGGCAAAGGTAGAGGAGAGTGGCCCTGAACTCTTTCCTCTCACAGGAACATCTGGAAGATTCTGGAAGCAAGCACACATTTTCCATTCACACACCACACCACTCTGGGGCAGACAGGTGGTTCATTTGGAGGTCCTGACACTAAGCAAAGCGTACTGAGCGGCTGCTCCCACAGGTGAAGCTGGAGGCGCGGGGCTGGCAAGGAGAGCAGGAGTCAGGGGCCATCACTGTGATGCTGCCGCCAGTGACAGAGGATCCAGAGGCAATCTGGCGCCCTGGGGTTGTGCCATAAGTGAGGCCTCCACATGTGACTCCTCCACGGGAGCTGCTGACACCTGTGGGAAGAGGAACAGGGAGGGATGAGGGGCTTGCTGGAGTGTCACCCACCCATAAGAAATCCCTAAGGGCTTCACATACAGGGCCTGCCTCCTCCTCAACGGGTCAGTGGTTAACATAACAGGTTCTGTTCTTTCAACCTCACAGCACATCTGGAGAGCTGTGAGGATCCCTAGACCCATCTCCCTGGACTACAAGTTCCTGGTGATCACTAGTAAGGGGCACTCAACTTTTTGGATATCCTTTCCCATCCCCAGAGGTCCTTAAAGAAGAGCTTGGAGAAGAGGAGAGACTGAGGAAGTTGGGGAACAGTGGAGGTTCAGTGGGGGTAGCCCTGTGATTAGCTTTACCCATCCCCCAAAGCCATTTTTCTGGGTTTGCATTTCTAGCAGATACTTACAGACATTCACAGAGCCCACACCTTCACACAGCCTAGGGGAAAAGAAAGTGCCATTAGTTTCAAGCAGTGAGCTAGATTCCTTGAGACCGTTGCCTGGGGACAGACAGGGTCAGCTTTTGTTCTAGGTAGACTCTATTTCCTGAAAGGTGGGAAGGGCTTTCCCAAATCCTCATCAAATGTTGACTTTCTTTATTTGATACCATGGAGGCAAGCTCTCCAGATTTTAAAGCAGCAGTGAGTGGAATTGTGACTTTCACACACTACCTGTAATCCGAGTGCCCGAGTCTGCTGAATGCCAGTAGTGCTTGCAACAAGGATTAGATAGAGCTAGATGTATACAGAGCACATCATCCTTATTATACATGAGCTTAATCTCAAAGGAAGCTATGAATGGGCTTTAGAAGCCCAGGATGCAGTGTTGGATCCTAGCTCTGCAGCTTAGTAGCTTTACGTCCATGGGAAATGTGCTGGTTGTTGAGCCAATCTGCTTCTGTTTTTGGACAGGATACTTAACCTAACAGGATGGAGGATTAAAAACAGGCAATAATTGACACAGACCATATGGTATGTGATAGGCAGCCATTATTAGCACTAAAGCCTGCCCTGGAGTAGGGTGATCAGAGCTGTGTGTCTGTCACACTCGGGTCAAGACAGTTCACTGGGAGGACCAGGGTTTCCTCCTTCCATCCAAGGTCTGACAGGCCCTAGCCAGCTTTCATGTTCAAGTCAGTTTGGCTTCTCAAATGAATTCCCACAATGTTCTTCTCAGCTCACCTGTGCTCCTCGCCCTCCAGCAGGCGCCTGTAGGTGGCGATCTCGATGTCCAGCCCCAGCTTGGAGTTCATCACCTCCTGGTACTCCTTGAGCAGGCAGGCCATGTCCTGCTTGGCCTTCTGCAGGGCAGCCTCCAGCTCAGCCAGCTTGCAGCGGGCATCAGCGAGGGCGGCCTCTCCCTGCTGCTCTGCCTCGGCCACGGCAGACTCCAGCTTGGCACGCTGTGGGGTAAAGAGGGGGCTTCTTGTTAGAACAAGATATGGGTGGAGTGGGGCCCTGCTGGCCTCCTCTTGGTGTATAGTGCAGGAGAAGAGAGCTCTAGAGAGGGTCCATGGCAGGTAGTTAGCTGTGCTGGCAATCCAAGGAAGAGACGGGGGGGTGGGGAGGGGCTTTTTAGCACCTCACTTTGCTGGTAGGCAATAGCTGTTGGACATTAATGAATACGTCACCCCAGCATAAAGGTTGTAAGAGAGAGGGGGACCTTGCCTTCTCTCTAGGTCCCTGCTACCTCTCATGCTCAGCTTGAGCCATGCCACTCATTCTAGTGATCCACGGGCCTGATGATGTTGCCTGCCTCTGCCATTGCTTTTCGGAATCTACCTTCAACCTACCTGGCACTTGGCATTCTCGATCTCGGCTGTCAGCCTCTGGATAATTCTGTTCAGCTCGTTCATCTCCTCCTTGGTACGGCGCAGGGTCTCCCCATGCCGGATCACTGTGGCCTTCATCTCCTCACACTGGTGATTGAAGATGAGCACAGATGTTTTTGAAGCACAGTAGGACAATTGCCCCCTTAGCATAACGCCAATGAATGTGCAGCTTGTAAAACATTCCCACATAGCAGTGCTGGCCGGCCACCCCAGCCTGCGATCAGTCAGTCTTTCTGTCACCAGTCCTAAGGGAAAGGCAGCCTTTTCTAATAGTCACCTTGCATGGATCCCACAACCATGTCTAGGAGCCAATCACCTTGGTGCGGTACCAGGACTCGGCCTCTGCCCGGCTGCGGCTTGCAACATCATCATACTGAGCCTTGATCTCAGCCACGACGCAGTCCATGTTCAGGTCCCGGCTGTTGTCCATCTTGACGATGACGGAGGTGTCTGAGATGTGGGCTTGCAGAACTCGGACCTCCTGTGGAGTGAATGGTAAGAGTGTCATACTTGGTGCCTTTTCTGGGCTTGCTGCCCCATTCCTGAGGATGGTGCTGATTCTCTGGTGGAGCTCTGGAGGAAGGTCTGTGATTCCTGCCCCTTCTTCCTTCATTCACACACAGACACAATGTAGAACAGCCAAGCCAGAAGCCCTAAACATCACCTAGGGCCAGCCTCTAACTTGAAAATGGGAGAAGTGTGGAAAGACCTAACCTGAAGACCCAGGCAAAGGATCCGGATTTGGATGCCAAACAGTATCTAGTCCACTTGGACCTCCAAACATGGAGTCCCCTTCATATCCATCTTTAGACTAGCATGTAAATGCACTCTGACATGCAGAGATGCCCACAGGCACAGAAGCCAAACGCATATACATGATTACTCTTACACATGTGAACACAGATGTCTGTAGCTCTCATACCCAACATTCTACATCCTGTGTAGTGGGGCCTTTTCACATGGGTATAGGGGATAGTTTTATCCATGTGTCATGCTACTGGGCACTCACAGACACAGGCCCCTGAACCTCCACCCCGTCTCTGTGTCTCTCTTTCACCAGCAACGCCGGCATGCAAGTAAGTGAATCTACCTCTTCATAGAGACGCTTCAGGAAGCTAGACTCCTCCACCAAGGCCTCCACGTTGGCCTCCAGGTCTGATTTACGTAAGTAAGCGCAGTCCACATCCTGATGGGGGGCAGAGAGGAGGGAAAGGGTGGGAAGGGTCCGAGGGTAGGTAGTCTGGTCAGCCTGGGGACTGTGCCCAGAGGTCACAAAGATGACTCCACCCTCCCGCCCTCCCTCCCTGCTGGGCAAGCGGACCCTTACCTTCTTTAGAACCACAAACTCATTCTCTGCCGTAGCCCTCAGAGCCACCTCCTCTTCGTACCTGCATGTGGAGACAGGACAAGAACTCACAGCTGGAACCTCAACTCCTGCATCAGCAACTAGCCAAGATCTTCCAGGGGTCATAAAGGGGTCAAACCTTTCCCAGTGTGGCATTGTCTTTGTGTGATCTGTTTGTGCTAGGTCTTTTCTCAACTTGTATTCTCAAGTCTTTTGGCTCTGGAGTGGGTTCGCTCCAAGTCTAAATCAATCTGGCATCCTAGTTTCAAAGAGTACTGTGCTGGGGCCCTCAGCCTGGTACCCAGAGCAGAAAGGCTGGCAAAGAATGGAAAGATAGCTGTGGAACTCCTGTGTGGATTCCTATCCTCACTTCCTGGGAGCCAATGCTCATGCGCTTGGTCCACTGGACACACTCTCCAAGGTCTGGGAAGTTCTGTGGGGGATCCTACAGATGCTGCAGCAGAGATTTCCCATCCCCCTTCACTCCCAGGGTCCTATAGGCATGCCCACTCACTTTTTCTTGTAGCCCTCCATGGCTTCCTGCACATGGTTGAGCTCGGCAGCCAGCCTCCCACTGTCAGCCTCCACACACTCAGCCTCCCGCCTCAGGGCCTCTATGTAGCCTCCAAACAGCGGCTCCAGGTTGCTCTCACAGCAGCGCTGGTTCTGGTAGAACTGCCACTTGGTCTCCAGCAGCTTGTTCTGCTGCTCCAGGAAGCGCACCTGCCATTCAGGGAAAGGAGAGAGATATAGTGGGAGTTTAGAAAGTGTGTGTGTGTGTGTGTGTGTGTGTGCGCGCGCATGTATGTGCATGAGGAGTATGTGTGTACATGGTATATGCGTGCATGTGGGATATGTGTGGTGTGCATGTGTGTATATGTGTGTGTGCATGAGGGGTATGTGTTTGTGTATGTATATGGTGTGGTGTGTGCATGAGGGTGTGTGTGTGCATGTGGCATGTGTGTATGTGATGTGTGTGTGTGTGTGTGTGTGTGTGGTGTGTGTGTGTATGTGTGTGTGCATGAGGGGTGTGTGTGCATGTGGCATGTGTGTATGTGATGTGTATGTGTGTGTGTGTGGTGTGTGTGTATAGTGGTATGTATGTATTTTTGGATTTGCGTTGTGTATGTGGTATATATGTGTATGTGGTATGTGTTGTGTGTGTTGTATGTGGTGTGTGTGTGTGTGTGTGTGTGTGTGTGTTATATGTGTGTGCGGTGTGCTTTGCTAGAGCTCTCTGCCATTTCATGTTGGCTGAGAAACACTGAACTTTGGCTCACAGCCGGAGGTCAGGCTGCAGCTGTGGCTCTGCAGTTGAAGATGGACAAGCTGTTGAGCCTCTCGCTGCCATGCTCCTCCTCTCTGTGATAACAGTATTAGAGCTATGAAGACGGAGCAGGTTCACACATGTAGAACCATCCCTGACGTGTAGCAAGGAGGGCAAGTCAATAAAGCTGCTCTAATTACCAGTGGTCTCTCCGTCATTCATTCCCAACAAACACATTTCCAGTATCGCTGTGTGGTACCCAGGCCTGTGCTAAAACATCCCACACACATGTGTGTGCCCCCTACCACACATGTGTACACATACAGCACACACAAACACACACATGCCACATACTACACATATACACTCATGGATACACTCTCAACACATACACTACACACACACCACATAACATCATATATGTACCTTAGCACAATACACACACTACACCATACCACATACATATACTACATACACACACATCATGCCAAACAGTACACAACACCACAACACAAAATCCACATCTCCCCCCTCTCTCTCTCTCTCACACACACACACCTCACATACCTAACATATCCATGGCTGTCTGTTTATGTCTATGTCTAAGACCTTTATTTTTTTCTATGTTCACATCTTCATCTGTTTCTGTGTTTTCTATATCAATGTCTATTTCTGTTTTTATGCCTCTCTCTCTTTCTGTTTCTAAGGTCTTTGTATCTATATCTTTGTCTGTGTCTATAGATCTGTGTCTGTGTATGTCTGTGCTGTTTATCCGTGAAGCTCACTCATTTATCACGATTCCTTGTGTGTGGGGGGGTACAGATGCTATCTGCTCCGTGTTACAGACAGGAAGCAGCCTCTTGAGGATGGGAAGACAGTCTCACACGCATTGGCAGCGTCATGTCCCCATCCACTGCCTTCACTGGCACACAGTGTGTCTGCTCAGTGTCTCCAAGCTTCCTCAGCTCCATTTCTCAGTATAACATGGATATTTGTATCTACCCATGGGGTGATTTTGAGGATTTCTTAAGACCACTAAAGAAAAAGTATCAGGAATGTCACTCCTTTGGTCTCTAGAACCTGAAGTCAGACCTATTCTGCTAAAAGTGGCTTTAGACTCCCTTCCCATAACCCCCTGGGAGACAGCTGCCAGCATTGATGGGTGCCTGGAAAGGCAGGCCACCTCCCTATCTCTCTTCCAGTGCCCACTCCCTTGTTCAGCTGCCATATGTCCACTACCATCTTTGGAAAAGATAGTAACCATTGACATTCCTGGAATGCTTACTATTGTCCTGTACTTTCCATAACTGTACCCCAGAATCCTCGAATAAACCCACGAGGCAGGTCTTGCTATTCAGGGTGTAACCTGCCTGGGGTGTGTGACAATACTGAGTGTTACAGCCAGGGCATGAGGAGGCAGTGTGACCTGTGCAAGCTCCCTTCCACTTCCCATGTTGCCTAAACAGCCACTGTGCCTCTTCTGTTTGTATGGTCTTCTACCTCCCAACCCTCAGCTCCCACCCAGGCTCTCTCTCTCTCTCTCTCTCTCTCTCTCTCTCTCTCTCTCTCTCTCTCTCTCTCTCTCTCTCTCTCTCTCCTCTCTAAAACATAGACTCAATTTCTAGACGACATAGTGAATTTTCCAAGTACCAAAAGAAGGCAATGGATCCATCCTTCTATGTGCTCTGCATTTCTCCCTTTCTCCTGTCCATAGCCTACAGACAATTTGTCTCCTCAACAGATTCCTTCTTCCCAAGGAATGCCAGGGGTGAGGTCTGCTCTGGACCACCACGAGCCACACCCACCTTGTCGATGAAGGCCGCGAACTTGCTGTTGAGGCACTTGATCTGCTCCTTCTCCTCATGCTTCACACATTGAGCATTGGGGTCGATCTCCAGGTTGAGCGGGGTGAGCAGGCTCTCATTGACAGAAACGGTGGTGATGCAGGGGGGGCTGGGCCCACAGACGCCTCCAGATCGGTATCCGAAGCTTCGTCCACAGGAGCCTGCTCGGAAGCCCCCAACAGCCATTCGGGGCCCACAGGGGCTGGGGTTGCAGAGGCTTCGGCTGGTGAAACCCGTCAATCCCCGGTAGCAAGACACTCCTCGGAAGGGAGCTGCGCTGATGCAGCAGCGGTTGCCAGTTTTGGGGGCCACAGCTGAGCAGGAGCTGAAGTTTCTGGTAACTCCACATCCTGGGCTGATCCTGTAGGAGCGACAGGACATGGTGTGAGCCAGATGGGTCTACTCGGCGGCTGTGGGTTTGGTACGAGTTGCGGAGTGTGAGACTTGGAATCCTTTGGATCTCTCTGATCCTCTGTGGTCCTTTTATTGGTGGGGAGAGCTGGGGTTGGCTGTGTAAAAGCAGTGAAAAGCCATTTTATGTTGTTTATGGGCTTGGGGAGGTTGCCAGGAACTCCTTAGGGACTCATCTTAAAGGTGAGCTCAGAGGCGATTTGGGCCCCGTGAAGGATTGAAGATGTTATTACGGACACTGGGAAACACTTTTCATCTTCAAAGCTCTTTACACACATTAAGTAATTAATTTTCACACAGTCTCTCTGAGATGGCCTCAACCCACACCTGGAGACAGATTTGAACTCCATAACAATCTGGGGGCGGCTAGGTTTGGGATACCAGTGGGGGCCGTAGAATCAAGAAAAGGCTGGAATCCCAGTTTAGATGAGACCCAGGTGTCTCTGCTCTGTCACCGGCCCCACACAGACATATCCTCATGTCTGTCATTGTCCCTGGAGAAGCCTCACAGTCCTTGGTTGCTTGCTCTAAGGTGGTTCAGGACTAGAGGGGTCGCTCTGACTATATGTTCTTAAGGACAGAGGGCTGGAGAAGATGGTCCCTTGGAACCTTCTGGATTCCAGCCCAGAGAGCTGTGGTCTAGAACCTGTCTTTCTCACCCAGCAAAAGTGCAAACCACTGAAGTTTCAGTGGCCACATAATGACTGCTTGTGGGTAACAGAGAAACTCCTCTTCAGCCACTTTCTTCTATGTGGCCAAAACAGAAGAATGTACTCAACCTTGAGGTAGCCTGCGTTTGCACATCAGCTTGCTCTGGGTCCCATCTGTTTGCTCCTTAAGAAGAAACACGTCAGGCCGGGTGGTGGTGGCACACATCTTTAATCCCAGCACTTGGGAGGCAGAGGCAGGCGATCTCTGAGTTCGAGACCTGATTGGTCTACAGAGTGAGTTCCAGGACAGCCAGGGCTATGCAGAGAAACCCTGTCTCAAAAAAAAAAAAACCAAAAAAAAAAAAAAAAGAAGAAGAAGAAGGAGGAGGAGGAGGAGGAGGAGGAGGAGGAGGAGGAGAAGGAGGAGGAGGAGGAGGAGAAGGAGAAGAAGAAGAAGAAGAAGAAGAAGAAGAAGAAGAAGAAGAAGAAG
>JADRCD010217592.1:9078-33564 GCA_019843815.1 Montemys delectorum | reverse complement strand
AGAAGAAGAAGAAGAAGAAGAAGAAGAAGAAGAAGAAGAAGAAGAAGAAGAAGAAACATGTCTTGTAAATACCTATCCCTTCCAAGACTACCAGCCACAACAGTGAGTCTGTTGATAGGTCATCCCAGAATTGTCCCTCTCCAATTGTCCCTTTGAGCCTGCTTTGTATATACAAAGATGGAAGTGGATTTCTGTCTCCTGGGGCCTCAGGGACCCATGGCCTTCTAATATCCCAGTTTCCTCTGTGTCCCTGGGCCACCTATTAGGATAATGATGCCATTCCTCTATTGTTAACGGAGCACAAACACCAAGGATGTGGTCTCTGCCCCCAGGGAGGCTTGCAGACACCTGAGGAATTAGGTCCTCAAGGAAGGACAGCTGGTGATTTTACCTAGAGACAGATTCTTTTATTTAGAACCAAATATTTCCACTTAAACGTGCTTTGCTCTCTGCCCTGGGTCTACCCATGGCCCATGGCCTGGGAACCTCAGGTCTTCACCTGGCATTAGATGGGTGGGTATCAATCCTATAGCCCACTCTGATTCATCATGGGAAGTGGGCAGCTAGAGGAGAAACCTAAGTGCTCACCAGTTGGCCCTAAGGGAGATTCCAACTGTGGTCCCTCAAAAGAAAGCAACAGGGGTTTACAACCGGGTAGTGGGGTCAAAGCTGTAAGACCTGGTTCTGCTGGGCTTTTTCTAGTCAAGTCTTTGGAAGCTCTCATCTCTCTAAAGCCTCATCAGACCCCCCCACCCCAAATCCCGGTCCCTTCCAGAGTCTGATTCTATTCTAACCCTCTTTGTTGGTGGAGGCAAGTAGCAAATGCGCGAGACTGTGTTTTGGGGATCATAAAGGTCTGTGCAAGGGAAGAGCCTCCTGTCGGAAACATCCCCATCCCACCCCAGCCGCGTGGGCCACTTCCAGCTCCACCCTTCGCACATTCGCAACTTCTTTACCCTTTCAAGGCTGTTTCATGTTTCCGTGGCCTGATTTCACTCTTATAAAAACTTGGGGTGGAGCCTGGGGGTGGAGGGAGAGGCTGATCTGGGGAAGCACAGGTGATGACTCCTAGCTTGTGTGGAGCCCTGCTGCCTGGGGTCTGGGTGTACTCCAGGGCTTTGGCAGTAAACTCATTGTGGAGGATTGGAGTTTGTGTTGAAACTATGTGCGCTGCCACAGCTGAGGATGGGTGGGAGGGTGTTTGAAAGCCCACGTTCATTCCTCTGCACGGTCACTTGAATCAGACTCACCTCCTGCTGTCCTTGGGGCTGCAGGCAAGCTTTGTCCAGAGGGACACACACACACACACACACACACACACACACACTCACACATGTTCTCCACCATCACCCAGAATCAGCCCATTTACTAAGGCAAGAGAAGCCATGGTTTGTCCGCTGTTTCAGTGCAGGGCTCCTGGACCTGGGCAGGCAGGAATGGAACAAGGGTATAGGGAACAAGCCGTGCAGGTGTGTACGATTTCAAGTCTTGTGGTACATGGAAAGGATGGCTGTCTCTGCCTCAGGAAGTGTGCCCCCTGCTACTGCAGCTCTGAGCCTTGCTGGCAAGCTGCTCGGGGAAGCTGTTCCACAAAGCTCTAGTTGGATTGGCTGGGTAGAAAGGGACAGGGAGGCCAAGTCCTCAGAGCTGACCCCGTGTGGCACAGAGCAAGTGTAAAACTAACAGGCCAGGTCAGTCTGGGACAGCTGTCCTGGAGGGCCTCAGATAGCTGTGCTGGGTCAGGAGCTTTGAGGACAGATGGGAACAGGTCTTCCCATTGCCCCTCCCATCTGTTGCTGTCTGAGTCTGTGCTGTAGCCTCTTTACCATGCCCTTCTCTCTGCTTATGAGCCTTCTATGCAGTTATACCTGTGCCCGGAATGTTCTGGAACAGCCGTCTCTTCCAGGAAGCTGTTGTGAACTATGCATAGGGAAGGAAGCTGTGGCTTCTCTTCCTCTCTGTCTCATAAAATGCCTCTGTGGGGTGTCCCAGGTCACTTGGATCATGTCCTTCTATGGCCTGTTATACTTGGTGCTGTCAGTCGTTGTGCCTCCTGATCCTGTTTCCTCCCAGTCTCACATCTTTTAAGACCCTACTCAGTGTTAGAATTTTCACTCAAGAGGCCATGCCTATCTCTAATTTGAAATGTTTCCAAGAAGCCGTTTCTAAGAAGGCTTCAAAAGCTAACTGAATGAAAAAGGCCCTGCCTCCTCTGGAGTCCCTAGCTCCAGAGGCCCTCTTTGAGTCACCTGTAGTCACCTACAGCTCTCACACCTGTGTTATGTGGGCCCTGCTGGCCTTATCCTCTCTGTACTGAAGCTGGGTGTTCTGGGCCAGTCTGACCTTCCCCACACTAGGCTCACTGCTCTCCCTGACCTATCCTCTGGGCTTAGAACTCTCTGCTTGCAGAGAGCTTTCCTGAATTTATTAGAAGGCAGGAGAGCATTGATACTTTCCTGCTCTGCCTGACCCTGAAGGCACCTGCTGAAGGCACCAGCTCTATATGTGTATCTACCTGGCTGCCTTCTCCTGGGTCAGCCCCAGAAGGTTCTCCACAGAGGAGCTCCATCCCAAGTGTGGCAACAGGAGCCCTGAAGACATATGGTTCACCTCAGGAATGGCTTTTTTTTTTTTTTTAACTTTGCTGGTTACACTTAGACTACGCCTCTAATTCTGTGCCAAATGCTGATGGCTGAGACAGCTCTTTAAGGGGATTCTTGCCCCCTTCCTGAATTTTTGTTAACGTTTATGGATCTGGGCAGTTTTAGAGATTCAGTATGGCAGAAATAGAGGCCAGGGAAGTAGCTGGAGGAGTAACCATTCCTCCCTGGGCCATCACAGGTTATGCTTGCATCTGCTGGCTAAGCTGCCTCCTGCTCCATCCCCACTTCTTTCTCATGGTGTTCCTTCCCAGAACTCCAAGGGACTCCATTCCCTCCCAAGGAGTCCTCACATGCTGTCCCCTCTATTCTGTACCCCCCCAATCCTCAAATCCTTCCAATATGGCTTCCTGTTCCTGCAGCTGCTCAGCAGAGCCTCTAGTCTCAGAACTGGCCACATTATCAGTTCTGAATGGTTTACTTTCTTTTTTAGCAGTAGAAACATCTTCTAAATCTCAGGAGGAAGAAATATAAAGCCTTGGAATCCTTCATGAGTATCCTCAGGAGATCGATTCAGGAACCGAGGATAACAAAGGGTACCCAAGGGCAGTCAAGACCTTCCACAAGGTGTGTAGAATTTGTGTGGAGACAACACAACCATTTTGAATGGGACATGTGCTCAGCTCGAGTGCAGTTTGCTGTGTTTGGCTAAACCACAGACCCAGAAAACAGCTGTGTATTTTGTTCTGTGTTTAGCAAGAGAACAGACAAGCTGTGTCAATGGTCTCCCTGTTGCTGCCTCCAGTCCCCAAGTCTCAACCCAGGAGACCCGCACATCTCAGGTTGGACTGTGGCACTTACCTCTAATGTCCCTGTGACTCCTTATGTCACCTGGACTGTGAGGGACAGGTTACAATGTCTTTCTCTGCCTGTCTTTTGCCTCCTCACATTCTCCTTCCTATGACCTCAGCACCCATGCTGGCCCTTGAAAGTGACAAGCACATGCCTGTCTCAGAGCTTCCGCACGGCTGTCCTTCCTCTTAGTGTTCCCTTATTCACAAGGTTTGCTCCGTTGCTTCTTGTGCAAATGTCATCTTTCAGATTCTCCTTTCAAAAATGGTAACCTGCCCCCCTACCCTAGGGCTGCCTACATCTGGCTTACCTAACTAATCACGTGTGTGTGTGTGTGTGTGTGTGTGTGTGTGTGTGTGTAGCAGCAGCAGCAGCAGCAGCAGCAGCAGCAGCAGCAGCAGCAGCAGCAGCAGCAGCAGCACATCCCCATGTGAGAACTTGTAGAGGCCAGGGGTCAACTTCAGTTATCTTCCTCAACTGTTCTACATCTTATTTTCTGAGACAGGATCTCTTCACTGAACCAAAGCTCTCCTTTTTTGGTTAGATTGGTGAGCTCTGCAGATTTACCTGTCCTTGCCCCATTGCCTTGGGGTTAGAGATGTTCATGACTATACCCTGGTTTTTACGTGGGTGCAGAAGATCCAAACTTAGGTCCTCGTGTCCACATGACGAGCACTTCACTCACAGAGTTGTCTGACAGACCATGGTCTACTTTAAAAAATCTTTTAGCATTTAAACACTCTAACACACTGTATAATCCATGCATCTTACATATCCACCATTGTGTGTTTTTCTCTTCATCCAAAAATAAGCCAGAAGGGTACTGGCATTTTGTCTGTCATTGCTGGGTCCCTAGCACTTCCAACTGCTCTGAGAATTCAGTGTTGGCTGACTGTATAAGTGTATAAGTGAACAGCTCTCTCAAATATTTGAAGGCGGGCAGAAAATGCCACATTTGTACAGCTGTAGACTTCCAGCCCAAAGGATCACTCCAAGTTTGAAAACTGCAAGACTTAGAACCTTAGAATGGCTCTTTCTTGCCCCAGAGTGGTGTGAGCACCTTTTGGGAAAAAAAGACCCCGTAGGGCACAGGAGTTTGAAAAGACAGCCATATTAAGTTGGCAAGAGGGAGAGATAGAATTCTTCTGCAAAGGTTGGTTTTTTTTTATTATTGCAATGTTTGGGTTCTAATTATGATTTTGGCAGGGAAAAATGGTTTTGAAGATGTTCAAGTTTCCTAGCACCTGCCTTGGATTCTCTAGTATGAGCCTCTGGAGCTAGTGGCCAGCAGAGGGCAGCAAATGCCTTCAATTGCCTTCCTGAAGCCCAGGGAAAAGCAGGGAAGACAAAGGAGGTGTCTGGAGTTGCCTAAAATGTCAGCCGTTTGGGAACTGAAGTTGTCCACAGATGCCTGTGCCCACTTGTGATTCACTTTGGGTGACAGTGCAGTACTGGGTTTCTGCCCCATCTGTCCTCACTGTAATAATAACAAAGCAGGTGCATCTATCAAAGCAACACGAAGGGTTTCTTGTGCAGCACCTACGGAGGGCCAAGTTAGGCTAGCTAAGTGGTTCAGGTATACTGTGGCATAAACCTGATCTCCACAAACTCTCTGAGGTTGGAAATAGGTCTCCAGCCTACCCACAAGACAAGTGGCTCATTAATGTTCAAGGACAGGCAAGCATGTGTCCCTGTGTAGGAGTTTAACCTCCAGGACCTTGGGTTTGCTTCTGTTGATGGAAGTAGAAGAGGGGAGCTCATGCCCCTTGCACAATGATGGGCCACGTGTATCACAACCAATTACTAACAATCACTAACTAAACATTACTAACAGTTTAAGTCTGTGACATTATTATTATTATTATTATTATTATTATTATTTTCCATTTTGGTCTTCCTGATGTTAGCTTCTATCACCTTTCTTGTTTTCTTTAGCTTACTTGAATATTTAAAAATATTATTTTAGGGGTTGGTGAGATGACTCAGTGGCTTGCTATAAAGGTGGGTGATCTCAGTTTGATCCCCAGAACCAAAGTTGGGAGCCAAAACAGACTGCACAAGCTTGTCTTCTGACCTTCACAGTCATACCCCACCACACACACACACACACCATTATAATAAAGTAAAACTAAAAAAAAATTGACTTAAAGTTATCTAGAGCTGCAATGTACATAGAGCTAGAATATATATGTATACACACACACCAGAGGCGAGGAGGAGGAGGAGGAGGAGGAGGAGGAGGAGGAGGAGGAGGAGGAGGAGAGAGAGAGAGAGAGAGAGAGAGAGAGAGAGAGAGAGACTTGTATGTAGTCTAGATTGACCTGAGGGTGTTCATGTAGCTTGGGCTAGTCTCAGATTTACTTCCTCAACCTCCTAAACACTAGGACTACAGGTATGTACTAGTATTCCTGGCTAAAGCTAGGGCTTTATTACTTCCATCCCCATCTTCATTATCTTACAGTTGTTATGGATCATACTCCTGGATCCATTACCACCTAATTCGAGGAGGCTGCTGTTTTGTTTTCGAGAGTTGTGCACTCCTCAAAGTCTATAAAGGAAGCAAGACAGTGTCTTACATCTAGTTGAATACTTTGTACCCTTCATTCCTGCATTGCTACAGAAAGCAAGACACTCTCTTACATCCAGTTGGATAGTTTGTATTCTTCACTCCTGCATTGCTACAGGAAGCAAGACAATCTCTTACATCTAGTTGGATACTTTGTATCCTTCACCATGGCACTGCACATCTCTTCCCCCATGTCACCTCCCTTTACTTTAAGGAGCTCAAGTCTGTATCCACAAAGATTTGTAGGGACTTTCTCTTAGTTCTCACAAAACATGCCTGTCTTTTTTTCTTCCTGCCTTTACTTCAGAAGGATGTGATTACTGGCTATGAAATCTTGTATTTGCAGGGCCAGGATAAAGCTCAGTGGAAGAAGCTTTGCCAGGTCACCACCAGGCTCTGGGTTCCAGCTCTGGTGCCTCACACATAGAAACATAACCAAACAAATAGGCACCTGAAGTCCTTTTCCTACTCGGCCCTTGGGAGTTGCAGCAGGCTGCTTCTCAGTCTTCTGTGCTTCGGATGAGAACTCTATGGTGATTTGAATTATTGCCCCCATGTGCAATGTGATACTTTTTTCAGCCTAATATTTTCTGGTCCTTTTTTTTCTTTATTCTTTCTAGTGGATAATGACTATTATTCCGTCTCCAGCACACTGACTCTTTCCTGTGTCCATTCCTCTCTGTTCCCACTTTTCAAATATTCTACTTTCCAGTTTTACAAAGTCTACTTGGTTTTGTTTCTATAATTTGTTCTCTATTGCTGAGAATCTCTCTCTCTCCTCACCTCCCCTTTCTTTATTGAGGATTGAGTCTAGGCCCTTGAATATACTGGGCAAGTACTCTACTACTGATCTATGTCCCATCTCCTTTTAAGCTTTCTGTTTCTTGGAGTGTCTAACTTCACATCTCCAATCACTTAGGCTGGCCTTGAACTCAGTCTGTAACCCAGGGAGACCTTGGATTAAGTTTGTAATTATCCACCTCAGCCAGAGTGCTGAGATTATAGGTCTGAATTACAAGATCCAATTTACTCTCTTACTCGTTTCTAATGTATGTCTCTTTACCTTATAGAGCATGGTTACAGTAGTGTTTCATAGTCTCTGGGTGATGACCCTCACAGGCATATCATTGGTGATGAGTATTTGTTGTCTATCCCTCCCTGGGAGAAGTGCTCATGTTTTCTTAACTCCTTGAACATTAAAATGACCCCCCCACACACACACACACAGAGAGAGACAGAGAGAGAGAGACAGAGACAGAGACAGAGAGACAGAGAGACAAAGAGACAGAGAGACAGAGAGAGTTGGTACTGTGGTTGACTCAGTGTCCTGATACAATCCATTGGGAATGTTCAAATTTGGTTTGCTTTGGTTTTAGTGGGGAATCAGCCCTGTCAGCAGTTTCAGAGTGCATGCTCCAGCCCTCCTGGA
Organism: Montemys delectorum; assembly: GCA_019843815.1. Classification (NCBI taxonomy): domain Eukaryota; kingdom Metazoa; phylum Chordata; class Mammalia; order Rodentia; family Muridae; genus Montemys; species Montemys delectorum. Next base: position 26,117 of record JADRCD010217592.1, on the reverse strand, counting down.
GGGGTGGTGGTGGCCAAAGCTCATTCACTTTCCCAAGTGTGTGCTGACTGCTTTGTGACTATTCTGTGGTATCACTCAGGGCTTTGCTAGAAATGTGGGCAGGGCATAGGCCTAACTTCAAATCTCCATGTCCTTGGAACATTGCTCTGGGTTTGCATGCCAGTGAAGTTCAAGGAGAGCCCAGCATGTGGGTGGACTCTCTCACACAGGCATTTCCTTTTCCAGTTTTCCAGCTTGACCCCACCTACCCTTCTCAGGAACCCTTTTTTCCTGGTTCCTCATGCCAAAGCAACCAAACCTCTCAGGGTTTTCACCACAACCCTGCTACAAAGTCCTGCCCAGCCCTGTAGGGCTGGTCCCTAATGCAAAGCCACATGAGAGAACAGACCATGGACTTCATTTCTGTATTTTCCAACCAGTAAGAGTCTCTATCCTTTTGTGTTTGGGTGGAAAGGCTTTTCATGAGGATCTTAGCTATTCAAGCTGATACTTTGCCACTCCACAGCTGAGGCCCACCCTAAGGCCTCCAGAACGAAGAGAGAATAAAGACTTGGTTGCTTCTTGAATTCTTGCCTCTGCCATGATCTGCCTGGTTTTGTTTACTTTTCAGAAAACTCCAATAGTTGAATTTATCTAGCCTGTTAAACTTTATTGTATTATTATTTTTAATAATACATATCTGTGTTATTGCATATCTGGGGATTGCATGTAGGGCTTTACTTGTGCAAAGATCAAACTCTGCCACTGAGTTACACCCTCAGCCCCTGGGCTTGCTTTCCACAGGATCCCTCCGGCTGTTGTTTGTCCAAGCATGCCTGAGCACTCTGGCTGCTTTCCACAGGATCCCTCAAAGCATGCCTGAGCACCAGTTCTCTCTGCAAGGCAGCAGTTGGGGACAGTGTTAGCAATTTCTGGAGGCGAAACTAAATTTTTCAAGGGCTAAAATGTTGCTTATTTTATAATTTTTATCTTTCTTAACTCTTCACTATTCTGAGGCCAGAAGGAGCTGGCTTCAAGAGACTCCCACCTGCTGTTTAAAAGCAATTAAGTAAAGGATTTATTGCTAGGGCTCCTTTCTCTGGCCAGGTGAGAGACTAAGGGCTCTTTAACTCTTTGTGAGTTAGAGTGAAAAGGAAGAAAGGGAGAATTCAAGCACACACACACACACACACACACACACACACACACACACACACACACCCTGACCAGGCCCAACCACTTGTCTTATCAACTCCACAGTGTTCATGCATACTTACATACATACACATATACCTACACACATATGTATATACATACATGTAGACAAACAGGTGTATACATTTATACATTTGGTAGATGGGGCTGAGCCCCCGATGCCACACTTCATTCCTTCTCTCTGACAACCTATACCTTCTTAGACATAAGTTCTTTATAAAATTACCTCATAGATAAAACGTTACACAAAAGGGGAGTTAGAGAAGGATCCCGACAGTAAGTTCAAAGCAGTGTTTCATTCTATAAACTCATTTTTAGTTTGAAGCGACAGTTTCACGTGGCCTGGCTTAATCATGGTGCACACCTGTGGCCTCATCCTTGGACCTGACCTAGAATGAATGTTTTTCCTTGATTACAAATTTGTTCGAAGTCCTTTTCTCTTTTTAGTGTAATTTATGAAAGCTCATTGTACTCTTTATTATGCGCTCTTTACTTACTATCCTATGAGGAGGGGGCACATTCTATTCTTGATTCTAACTTTATTATATCTTTCTGGCAAAACACCTAAAACCATTTCTTAAAACTATCTCCCTAAAATTGTTCGATTCAAACCAGGATTTCTATAAAAATTATTAACTCACGCAAACAGCATTGATTCATGAAAGTTTATCTTTATGTTGATCTGCAGAAAATGTGTACAGTAGGATCATTAGGCTATACAATAGTGATAGGGAATCATTAGGCTATACAATAGTGATAGGGAAAGGCACATTAGCTGCAAGGAGCAATCCTAAGATGAAGTCTGTTGGGACCGTGTCTTTCAGAGCTCATTCTTTGTAAACCATGAGAAAACGGTGGGCCACCTTCAGGAAAGTCACCTGCTAGCCTTAGCCTCTCCTACATGACAGCTGTTTGAACACAGATGCAAGGAAGGCAAAGGAAATATGGACCAGTTAGGAGTTGGCTCCAGTCATCTAGGCAAGAGGTAACAATTTGGGTGTCAGTGCCAGCCATGGAAGTGGTGGGAAACAGCTGGATTGTGGATTTTATTTGATGGCTAAGATGGCAAGATTTTCTGATGGAGTGGATATGGGTATGGGAGAGAAAGAAGTTAATGATGACTAAAAGATTTGTGCATAGTCACTAAATGCCACACTGCCTGGTACTGCAGACATCTGCTGCTGTAGACACTATCTATGCTGTGGGAACCTAGCACTGGAGAAGCTGAACAAGAAAGAGCCTTTGAGAGAACAGAGGGAAGTAAACCTCTATATTCCTGCGGTCCATTAATGTTTATTGAGATGCCTGTTGGCAAAGCTTGATGTTGTGCCAACTAGCACAAATAAAGAGGTTCCAGATGCATTTTGGGAGAGCGTATAGTTAGAGATCAGTTTGGAGCTGGGGCAATAAATTGGTCACTGATATGGGGGGTGCTAGTCTGGCTGAGAGGGACACCAAAGCCTCCTGTGGCCTTTCTATGTGGCTGCCCCTGAGGGATGCACGTGACTTTGCATGTAGAGATGAGATGGAAATTCAGGGGGCCCCTGAAACAGAGGGCATGGGCTAGTAAGTCTTGAGTCTGAGCAGGGTGACGTGCTTCAGGTTGTTAGCTGGGGTCTGGGAAGACTGGATGTGTGAAGAAGCAAGGCATGCTCCCGCCTCAGAAGAACTATGCTGGGCACGGCTGAGATCTGTGCCCTGGGAGCTGTACCAGGCTGCTGGCTGGGTCCCATGCTGATGGACTCTTCTGTCTCCACTTGCTGCTATGCCTCGACCTCTAATGACATTCTGCCCAGCACCAGACAGGTCCCCCTACCTACCATGTTCTATATAACCTTTAGGCTTTTGCACTTTTGCACAAACTGGCCTCTCTTGGAACTCTTTGTCTCACTTAGATGGCCCAGGCAGTAGTCTTTGCATCTATCTCTACTGGGTACCACATCCTTCAGGAAGCTAGCACTGTCCAAGCCTGTGTTGGCCTTCTCTATACAGAGTGGCATCAGTGCTGGCCCTAGCGCAGTGTCCAGCCTCTCAAGTCCCCGTTATATATCTATCCTTCTCTGAAGACTAGACCAGAAGCTCCTTGAGGATAAGAACTAAATTTTATTACCAATTATTTTCCTGGCATCATGCCTGGCATGTGATAGGTGTCTATTAAGTGAATTAACTAAAAATGGAAGCAGGACGCGCTGAGGGAGTGGCTGGGAGTGACAGTACGTAGACAGGTGCCCCAGGACCAGAGTGCCATCTTAAGGAGCTTGGGCTACTTTCCGAAAGGCAACGGGAAGCCCTGCAAGGCTTGAAGCAGGGGAGAGACATGGTTAGATTTCTGTGTGAGAAAGACTTCTCTAGTAGCGTTATGCTGAGTAAGTTGGATGGAGACAAGAGTGGGGACAGACAAGAGTGGGGACAGACAGACAGACAAAGATATTATTATGATGATCTCAGAGGGCCTGCTGGTGGGGTGGGAGAATCGGGATGAGGACACTCTGACCTGCAGAAGAGTGTGGGAATGGGTATTCTCTTTCAGGGCCTCGAGTCTGTGTCATCTCTGCCTTAAAGAATTGTGAGTCCCTCCCCAGAAAGGTTTGTACCCTTTCCTTCATTGGCCCCAGGATACCAGTCCCTTCCCTTATCACACCCTCACTAGGGAGAACTAGTGGGTTTCATTCGGCCACCTCCCCAGTGTGATCTGGAAGGACAGGCGCAGTCCTTGTGAAAGTTAGCTTGGCAACTTTATTGAAAACCCAGAAATACAAAGAGTAGTACAAACAGGCCCCACCCACCCCAGAGTCCCAGAGTTTGCAGACACAACCCTGCTGCAACCACAGGGCACAGAGTTGGGCCTCATATCACCACAAGAACAAGGTACACAGAGCTGAAGAGAGCATCTCTCCGTCTGAACTCCACCTACTTGGCAGACCCACATACCGCAGACAAACCAACAACCATAAGAGAAGTGGACCGGATGAGCCATTGGGAGGAGAACCATCACTAGGTATCCCTGGGGCCACCAAGGACTGTGTGTACTTTGGGGTCAGGGGAGGGATTATGAAGCATCTTCTGCCAGGGAAGGGAAGAGGGAGGAATGAGATGGGCTAAGGATGCCGGCAGGCCCCGGGGGTCTGTGCTCATGCTGGCTCTAAATGACCCCTCTCTCCCCAGGGGCACTACTTTCTTTAGGAGTGCAGAAAATATATTTACTATGGCTGGAACCTAAGGAGGATCCCAAGGAAAGGAACTGGGGAGAAGCTGGTGCCCCTGGGGCTGGGGCTGCTGTGTCTACCCAAGGAAGACTCCTTCAGGAGGTCATGGGCTGGGTTTGTGTACTGGCAGAAAGAGTGGCTGGAAATCCCTCAGGACCAGAGTCTATGCACCTCAGAGGATAGGAGCAGGGGATGTTCAGCAGGTTCTTCTCCAGGCAGTGGCCCCCTGGGGCTAGGTGCTCAGTACCTGGTCCTGCGGGAGGTGGTGGTAGATGAGAAGCGGACGCTGGAGCTCCTGTTACCACGACCACCACTGCAGCTGCTGAAGCCTCCCTCGGTGGGCAGTGCACAAGGGATGCTGGGAGCGCAGGCATCACCCACCAGCACTGAGCCTCCTCTGGTTCCAGAGCTCAGCAGGTCCCCACCAGCCCTCAGGCTTGAGGAAGCCAGAACCCCTCCTGTGGCACGGATGCCACTGCTGCTGGAGAAGGCGACTCCACCGCTGTGGGAAAGGCTGGATCCAGAAACCAACTCAGGCCCACACAGCACACCTCCTCGAGAGCTGCTCACAGCTGTGGAGAGGAAAGGAATGTTGACTCTAGGACTCACCGACCACCCGCTGAGTGGCCCAAAGACCAAGACGCTTAGATGGAAGTGGATGGGTGTTGTTGTATCCCCAGGTGTTTGTCCATGCCCACAGATTGGCTGCCATTAATGTGTGCACATGTATACAAACTACTATTTATCTGTGTCCCACATTGGGTGACTTATGAGAGGCCAAACATCCAAACACTGGAGCAGTGACCTTTATTGAACCGTATGGTGGTTCCTCTGTCATTATATTATTCCCATGTATCTATCAGAAAGAAATCCAGCCAGCACCAGTTCCTGACCAGCCATCTCTGCCCCACTGATGGGTTTGCTCTGTAGCCCAACTGCCCCAATTAGACACAGCCTTTTTGTCAGGACTGGACTCTAGCCCTGGCCAGTATGCTTTACATTATTTCTGTTGTTGCACCAGAGTCCTTGCCACCCCTGTGACCTTGGGCTTGATCTTCCTCTACCTTCCAGCAAATCATGGCTCTTCTCTGAGAGCACAGCTGGTATCCTTCCAGGGTTTGTGTGACATTGGCTAGCACTCTCCTTCTCAAGCTCCACAGAGCGGAGGCTCCCTCGATCTACAGTGATGCTTGGTGTAGTACCATGCCTGCTTTGGGGTCAGTCTATTCTCTTAGAAGAGGCAGGAGGTTGAAGGGGGGGGGACTTCCATTTAGCATTGCCCTATCCCTGTGACCCAGATTTGAGTCACCTCTGTGACACGGCCTTTCTATTACTTCTGAGTCTTTGTGATGGCAGCCTACAGTACCACTGAAAGCCAAAAGTCTCTTTCCAGAAACCTCCTACCTTGAGAGTCCCACAAACCATTGTCTGCTTTTTGTTCTGGGAACCTTTGCTGAGGGCACACTTGCAGTCCAGGGACACTGATGGCCCTGCTTCCCTGACTGTCTTGGCCGGACCAGTTATCTTGGGAGCTTCTTGACTCTCACAGGTGCCCGAAGGAATTTGAAGGGGGCCGGGGGAGAAGAAATGGGTTGAGAAAAGGCAAGATACTTACATATGTTTACTGGCCCAACACCTTCGCAGATCCTGGATAGAGAGAAAGAGACAAATGAATTCCTATGAGCTATGAACCTGCTTGCTTGCTGTCAGGGGGGGTTCCTGTCTGAGTAGACCAGAAACTGGTGGGTCTTACCCCCAAATGTTAGCACATTTTGAAACATGCCATGTATCTAGCTAGACACTGCCTCTAAGTTGTTGAACTAAACTATCTGACAACTACTACTATTTTTAAAAAATTAATCAGCCAAGCAAAATGCCTATGACTTGGTACAGCTTGTCTGTAATTGCATTTGACAGCACAGCACCTTCTAAAACCCTGCGGAGATAATGTTTTTGGAAGATACATTGTTTTCCCCAGAGACTGTTCATGCCAGGATTCTTCACCTGGTCCCCTCCCCTTATTTGGTTAACCTATCTAGAAGTCTGACCTCACTTCTTCCTGGTCTCACCGAATTTCCTCGCCCTCCAGCAGCCTCCTATAGGTGACAATCTCAATGTCCAGGGCCAGCTTGACATTCATGAGGTCCTGGTACTCCCGCAGCTGCCTGGCCATGTCTTGCTTGGCCTGCTGTAGGGCACCCTCCAGATCTGCCAGCTTGCACTTGGCATCATTGAGGGCTGCTTCACCCTGCTGCTCTGCCTCAGTCACAGCAGCCTCCAGCTTGGCACACTGCAGAGGATGGAGTTTGTATGTGAGTTTTGCTAGGGACTCAGGGATCCCCGAGTGGGGTTGGAAACCCTGCCCTCCTGGGTTGCAGCTCTCCATGGCTGCTTTTCCAGGAATAGTGATTGTGGTTGGCCAGAGGCACAGTGTTGCTGTTCCCTATTCTTCATACCCACCAGGTTTCCATTGCCTTGAGACCTGAGGAATCCAGACTCTTCCATTCTTTCTGCCTCCCTTACTTAGACAACCAGCCCCGGGCCTTCCTTCTAGTCTATATTCGTGCCCCACAGGAAGTTTTATTGGCTAGCCCTTGGATTTGTGTCCAGGTCTTGCTAGGTCTTTTACCTTCACCAAAACCAGGACCTGCCTCCCTTTGCCCACAGCTTTCTCCTCTTTTTCCCACCTGAGCCTTGGTGTGCTCGATCTCTGCTTTCAGCCTCTGGATCAGCCGGGTCAGCTCATTGATCTCATCCCGTGTGTTACGTAGATTGTCACAGTGCTGGCCAGCAGTCACCCGCATCTCCTCGTACTGGGGGTGAGGGGTAGAGTGCAGTGTTCTGACCTCACACAGTCTGGATTGAAGACCTCAGACTTCACACAGGGCATCCGCACCCCTTCCCAGTCTCCCACTGCTCACCTTGGTCTGGTACCAGGATTCCACATCTGCACGACTCCTCCTCGCCACCTCCTCATACTGTGCCTTGACTTCTGCTATGATCCCATCCAGGTTCAGGTCCCGGCTGTTGTCCATCTTCACGATGACAGATGTCTCTGAGATATGTGACTGCAGCAGCTGGAGTTCCTGTATTGGAGAAGCAGCAGGGCAGAGAAGCTCAGTGGTCCATCAGCAGCTTTGACTCTGTCACAGGGTCCCCTGTGAATCAGGGACAGGGAGCATTGCTTCTTGCTTTATGACTGTGCAAGACCCCATTCCTACCCTACTCAGAAAAAGGCATGCTTGGGAAGCAACTGAGTCTGACTTTAGAACCCTTGCCCTAAGCTGAGACCGTACCTCTAATACCTGTTTTGGCTTAGGTGACTATCAGAACTAGAGGTATCTCAGGTGAGCAGACTGACAGCTGCTTAAATTCACATTTGTCTAACCACAAAGTGGGCTGGTCATGGTCCACTGAGAAGGAATGGAGCCTAGAGATTCCTAAATCCAGAATCTTCAGAGAACCAAGGTCTCCATCCTGGTAAGACCTTCCGCTACATCTCTGGCTCAGACTAAGTAGGTTGCTTGGAAGCAAATGACATTGGTTTGGTTAGTAAAATCAGATGCATTTCCTTTCTTCTTTCAAATCACTTTGCCTGTCATTCCTACACTCAGTCTTAAGGTTTGGACCACAGATGACGGGAGTTCATGGTCATTCCTAATGTGGCTGTGGAGACGCCTACTTCCCTGGCCTTCTCACCTCCAGACACAGTGACAGAGAGCACAAAGGCCTGAGTGGGGGTGGAACTAGGTGCATGAAACCAGTATCTGGAAACCCGAAGGCCTGACTCAGCCCCTAGGGCATGCAGGCTGAGGAGCAGTCATAAGAGCCTCACCTCCAGGTACAGAGCCTTCAGGAATTCAGTTTCCTGGATCAGAGCATCCACATTGGCTTCCAGATCAGATTTGTTCAGGAAAGCTGCATCTACATCCTGCATAAAAAGGAGAGGGATGAGCTCACAGCCTATGTTGTTCAGCCTTCTGAACTAGGAGGGGTCCAGAGATGTGCAGGAGGAACCATCAATTCCTACCGGGTCTCTTTCCCTATTGCAATGTGGAAACTCACACAGTGGTTGCTGGGCCTTATCCAGGGCTTATTTAAAAGCAAGAAAGGGGCCACAGAGATGACTGGGGGCTGGGAGGGTGTAAAGTGCTTGCCTTCAAGCCTGAAGACCTGACTGAGTTCAATCCTTGGGTCCCACACAGTGGAAGGAGAGAACCAGTGTATACATATGCCCTTCCTGAGCAAACCAAATAAATGGAATGATTTTTACAGATTAAAGTAAAGAAAGCCTTGATCATTCAAGAAATAGAAGAGTCCATCGTTTTCAAACTCACAGGACCCAAACTCAAATAATCTGTGATCCTGCCAGATCTTTGAAGGGAGCTTGAGATTTGTGTTGTTCTGCTGTTTGGATGAGCAGTTTTAGTCACTGCAGGGCTGCCTGGAAGCTTCTGGGGCTGGAGCTGAGGTTCTGGAGAAAATGTGCTCCCATGTAGAATTTCCCCTCACTGCATCCACTTACCTTCTTCAGCGCTACAAACTCGTTCTCGGCATTGGCCCGGAATACCACCTCCTCTTCATACCTGGGAGCATGGAGCAAGCAGGTAAGCCCTCTCTCCCGCTACCCCCAAGTCCTCACTGATCCTGCAACATGATCCTGGTTTTTGGAGGGACATGGTTCTCTATTGCCACTCACAGGTTAGTGTATCTTAGTCCCACCTTTAAAACTTTCTCTAAGCTGGTGGCCCACAAAGTCCCTTACTTTCTCACCTTGAATTTAGGGTCTGAAATCTGGACCATTACTATACTTCTCTGTGAGAGACAACTCAGGGTCCTTGCAACTGAGTACAGAGGAAGTAGGACATAGCCCAGTGATGAATGTAGGTGCTCCTACCAGAGTTAAAGACATCTCTTCCAGAGTCAACTCATTCATCCCCACTGGTAGTATTAAGGACAAGTTCCCCACTTCCTCAGTACCCACAGAGGGTCTCCTCCTCCCACTTCCCACACCACTGTTCCCCATGCATCCTGGAGCTAGGTTTTGTAGCCAACAACTATCTAATCCTCATTCATGCAGCTGTTCTTATCTGCATTGGGCTACATATGGAGCACAGGGCATATGGGGCACAGGTGTGGGCAGCTCAGGAGCACGCACTTCTTCTTGAAGCCCTCAAGGATGTCCTGCAGGTGGTTCCTCTCAGCCTGTAGCCGAGCCTGGTCACTGCTTAGTACATCCAGCTGCCTCCGCAGGCTGTTGATATAGTTATCAAAGAGAGGCTCCAGGTTGCTCCGGGCACATTTCTGGTCTTGGAGGAAGCTCCACTTGGTCTCTAGGAGTTTATTCTGTTGCTCCAGAAACCTCACCTACGTATGAGAAGCAAAGGAAACACATTAAGGTGCCTGGTGGTGCACAGGCACAAGGCAGGTCTTCAGATGGCCAGCGAAGACTTCTGTGCCATATTATGGCTGTTCTTCCTTCTGCTGATTTATATTATACTTCTAACTCACCAGAAGTCGGTAGGGTGGGTCTGTGACTCTCTCCCCACACCCAGCTAGTTAATGAAGACATTTAGTAACAAAGACACTTCAGTATTATTTCCCCCTTCACACCTGAGCGAGGTGTCAGCCAGTCCTGAGGAAGTAGGAAACGTGAGGCTTTTGCTGGGTTTGCCTGTACTTGGGAATAGAAATCAGCCATCCTCAGCAGAGTACACAGAGCGATGATACTACATTGGGGGTCACCATGGTACTAGGAGGTGGCTGCCTGGGACTGTACACCATGGCCAGCATCCCTAATATTCTATCAGCTGAGCTCCTTGGTTCAAAGTGAACTGAGGTCACAGAGGTTCTCTCCCATCTCCTGACAGAAACCCAGCCCAGTATCTGCTTTTGGATTTTATTTCTCTCTATAGCTATTGACAATCATCTGTGGTTCCCTCAATCCTGACTAGGTCTACGGAGCCTATGTTAGGTGTATTAATTCTTTCCTTTTTATGTAAACATCACTCACTCCTTTCTCTACTCTCCTGCGGCAGAACAGACAAGGCCATCAGCCTCAGATACTATGAAAGTCTCCAGGCCACCGTGCTCTTAAAGAATGAACTATTTTAAGTATGATCCAATTGGATACTCAACTGAAAGCCCCCACCTGTGTGGGAAACATGTCTAAGTAACTGAGAAATAGGACTTGGTTTGTCCAAATGCTCTTATGTTTAGCTGGATGGTCTTTCTTTTTTCCAGAAATTGTGACCAGCATCTTAGTCTGTCTCATGATGCAGCAGTTCCTCTGGTTTGTCTATTCTTAGCGCAGAACAGTCTAGAAGCCATTCATCCCTCTTATGCCCTTGCCAGATGCCTTAAGTAGTTGGGGTCAAAAGCAATGGCTCAGACTGGACCAGCTCTTTTGAAGGGAAGAACATCCCAGAACAACTCTCAGTGCCTGTCCCAGAGGTTAGGCCTGCATGGTACCTTATCAATGAAGGAGGCAAATTTGTTGTTGAGGGTCTTGATCTGCTCCTTTTCATCTTTCTTCACCCTCTGGGCATTGGGGTCAATCTCCAGGTTGAGGGGTGTCAGCAGGCTCTGGTTAACAGTCACAGGTGTGATAGCGGGGGCTGATGGGCCTCCAATTCCTCCAATTCTGTAGCCAAAGCCAGGGCCACCAAAGCCAGGGCCACCGAAACCAGGGCCTCCGATACCATAGCCAAGGCAGCCGCCAGCTCCAAACCCCAGGCCAACACCACTGCCGGCCCTAAAGCCCAGACCAATGCTACGCCCATCACCAGAGCTAAAGGCCATCCCATTGTCAGCTCCAAAGCCAACTCCACAGCGGATGGGACGAGCGCATCCAACTGCTATCCGGGGTGAGGATGGTCCAAAGGTGATGACACTCCGACTACCAAAACCACCCAAGCCCCGGAAGCCAGGCCCACTCCTGCAGGAGACAGAGCTGGCCCGGAATCGGTTCAGATGCTGAGGGACCACTGCTGAGCAAGAGCTGAAGCTCCCCACCCGACGGCCAGAGCTGACTCTGTAGGAGCGGCAAGACATGGTGGCTTTGTAGATGGCAGCTGAGGAGCAATGTGGAGCAGGGTGAGCTGGAGCTGGGAGTCTCTGTGAGGCTAGTGGATCCCTCTCACCTCTTTTATGTGTATGTGGACATGAGGATTGGCCTCATAAAAATGGAAAAAGCCATTTGAAGGCATTTATGAGCTTGGGTAGTTGGCAGAAACTCCTCACATCTGTAACATCCTTCACAATGAACCAATTCAGACACACCTATTCTCATCAGGATGCGGGCCGGAGCAGGCAACCTATAAACATTAAAAACACATAAACACATAAATATTGAAGTCTTATTCTTCCCCATAAGTCCACCGCAACTGCCATTATGGGGACATTAATTTGCTTTGCTCATAAATCCAAAGGCTCCCCTCCACACACACACTAAGTGTGGCTAACCACTAGAGAGTTAGAATGCTAACAGTTCTAGTCAGGGGCTCTGAAGGAATGTGGATATCCAGAGTTAGGTCTCTTAAGGCAGGAGGGGGAGTGCATAGGAGACGGGGTATGCACAGCTCCAAGAAACCATGCATCTGAAAGCTGCTTGATGCATCTCTGCAGAGAGTCGGTGCTCAGAAGGCCCTTAGCGTTCTGCCTACCCTTCAGGGTTTAGTTGTTAACACAAGGGCTGAATCTACAGCCAAGCTCATTGGGGCTCATGTGGACACGTTTCTGACTCGAGACTCTCCAAGGCCATTTATTCTTTAGTATCTACTCTGTCCCAGGTACTATGTAAAGTCATCCCACATGACTTGGAGCCCCCTTGCCTCAACCCCAGGTATATCCCAGAGCTGAGTGACAGCCCTATCCTCACAGATTCCTTGAACTATCATTTGATTAGGTTTCTTTGATTCTTTGACTAGGTTACAGAAACAAAGCAATAAGTACCTGGATATAAAACAAAAAGCTCTAAGCCGGCGGAGATCATCACTGTTGGCAATTACGGCTCTGCAGGACTTCACGCTTCTGCTCGTCCTTGCCATTCTAGCATACAACACAGTCTGTCCTTGTTTTGAGATTGGGGAAACGTGCTTGCTTGGGTGTTTGGGACATGTTTCCTGTAGACAGATATTGATACATTGCCTGTATGCAACACACACATAGACATACATTTACATATACAGTTATATCGCTGTATCAGTGCTTTTTCTGAGAAGCCTACTCAGGTGAGCATTGTTCTCTCAATTGTTTGTCTAAAGAGGAAGAAGAAAAATAAAGAGCAGGAGACTATTTCTACTGAAGATCACCAGTGGCCTCTGTGGCTGCCCTCCCTGGTCTCCTTAGCCCTCACCCCCCTTGGCCCACTGGCAGTGTTGGAGTCAATCCACCTGTACCTTGCCAGCACCTCTTCTCTCCACCTCCAGGCACTGCATTCTCCCGACTCCTTTTTGGTCTTCTTAGCAGGTCCCATCTCTGAGCTTTACATGCCCGGTGTCCCTGGGTCAGCCCTCTGACCGTTTCTCATCTTTGCCTCTGATCACACCTTGGTGACATCACACAGACTCGGACTTTAAATAGTCTGTCCATCAGTGAATATCATGCGTAGTTGCACCTTGGACTGCTCCTGCACTCTGTGCCCTGTTTATGGTTTATTTTATTTTTCAATTATGTGCGTATATGCGTGTGTGCATGTCTGTCTGTGTGAGTATCTGTCTGTCTGTGTGAAGGTATGTACATAAGAGTTCAGGTACCCACGAAGGCCTCAAGACAATGGTGGATCCCCTGGAGCTTAAGTTATGATGGGTTTTGAGCTCAATGTAGGCACTAGGAATGGAACTTGGCTCCTCTGGAAGGGCAGTATGTAATCGTAACCACTGAGTCACCTCTCCAGATCCTAAGCATATGTTTTAACCAATATCTCCTATTTAGATATCAAACAGGCACCCCAAACAATATATCCCAAACTCCCCCTGTTTCCTCCTACTTTGTATTTTTCCCTTGCCAGCCTCACAGTCTCTGCAACAGCTCCTGCAGCAGGAGTCATTCCTCTCAGGGTCATTCTTTCCTCCCTCCATTACTCAGTGTTTCCCTCCATCCACCACACACCCATCTTCACAAGACCTGGCCCTCAGGTGCTTCTTGCTCCCTGCTGCCACGCCAGCTTGAGTCCATCACTTGCTCCTCATTGGGTCTACTGACTTGGGTTCCTGAGCTGCCCCTGGCTTTTGTCTCTGTTCCATCAGAGCATTCCCAACACTGTGGTCAAGTGATCCTTCAAAGGCCTGTGAAAGCACCTCATATCTGCTGAGCACCTTCAGAACCAGTGTCTCTCTGTAATGACTCTTCAATCCCTTCTGTGACTGCACCTTTCCCCACTGCCCCAGTGCCCACTCTTCCGGGCCATTCCTGCCTGTCCATCACTCAGTCAGGACAGGACTCTCCTGCTGCAGACATTTATCACTTGCAGTTTTTGCTGCTGGGGCTGCTTCGCCTCTAACAGTCTTTGTTCATACGCCGCTTTCTCACCCACTTTTGGGGCTCCCTGCTATGCTCCCCTGCTTCCTTCTCTCCTGAGGACTTCTTACCACTTGAGCACTCTTGCATGGGGTTGTCTGCAATCATCTGTCTACCTGGGCTGGAGAGCTAGCTCCAGGGAGGAACACTATCATATGTCTTCCGAACTGGATGGTGGGAGAGTGTGTAGACAAGCTGTTCAGTTTTGTTGAATGAATGAGCAATTTCAGGGGTTAAAAGCAAAAAGACAGAGCAGAGAAAGGAGAGAGAGGGCTATTTGGGCATTGGCTTTGCCTGCATTTTAGGAAGAGGATCCTTCAACAGTCAGAGTGGATGGAGGTGGCCCTGGAGATGCCAGGGGCACAGAAATTTGAGAGGTCATAGAATGGATCTAGATCTTTCTCCAGGTTTGGTGGTTGGGATTTGGTTCTGCCTGCTTGGAGAAGAGGGGTCTGCATGTCTCTGAGGCAAGGCAAAGAATCATGGGAGAATGGGAAGGGGACAAGAGAACCCCACTGGAGGTAGAAAGGGGAGGAGGCAGAGGGGTGCAGGAAGGAGACCAGAGAGGGAGGAAGGCTGGACTCAAGGACAGAGTTGGGTGGACTGGATATAATCTCACTTTCACCACCCTGTAGCAGTGTGTTCTGGTGTAAGCAGGTATAGTAAGAGAAGTACCTGTCTGCAGAGGAATTTAAAAACCATAACTGTTCCCACTAAAAATCCCTGTTTTATAACACTACCACACCCTCGACAGTGTTAATGGGCAAATATCACCCTGGTATGTGGTTTGCCAGTGACCTTCAGGGGCCTGGTTAGCCTGTCTGAGGCTGTTTCCTCATGTTTGTTCTCACTGCCAGCCCTCCGGCTCAATCTTCCACCTGCTTCTGAGCAGCCCCCCTGGTTCTGTACTGTACCCCACATTCCCATTGCGAGATGCTCATTGCCACACTAGGCATTCCCAGGCTGTCTTCATCCGGGCTTTCCTTGCACCCTAAGCAGGAAGGGTGGGAGGGAGTGACTGGGGCCAGTCAAGCACATCCCTGTTACCATCAGCACTTTATAGTTCTGAGCCATTATTTTACCAGATGATGCATAACCCAGGCCTGGGCTGTGTTCTAGGGGCAGGTGGGTGGAGGCAGCGGGAGGAGTCGCCCTGGCAACTCTGGGCTGGAGGTTTTGCTGCTGTGACAGTTTGTCTTGTCAGGAAGCCTGGGTGTAATCCGAGAGATCTGCTTCTCCTCAGTGGTGTGACTGAGTCTCCACTGCTGGGTCATCATGATACTATCTGGGGCACAGGAGGAGGGAGACGTCTGAGTGGGAGGGGAAGGGAGGGGAGGGGAACCCCCTCCTAGATAGCCGGGGAAGGTCCAGGAAGCCCAGGTAGGCCTGGCTGGGCCTGTGGGTGTGTGGGAAGGACAGAAGCTGAGGAGGCTTTGCTGAACCCCTCCTTCTGCCTGGGCATGAGTTTGTGCTGAGCTTCTCGAGTTGAGACCTGCTCCTGCCTGGAAAGCAAGTTCTGGAGTGCCCTTCCGAGGGCTGGGTGGATGGGAAGCCACCCTTGTCCAGCACCTTCCTGTCTGTGCCTTCCCAGACTGAGGGTCCAAAGGTTTCTTTAGAGGAGGTAAACTGATCCACTTTCATTTGGCAACACCCGCTACCTACCAAAGGATACGTTTTT
The DNA here is from genome assembly GCA_019843815.1 of Montemys delectorum. NCBI lineage: Eukaryota > Metazoa > Chordata > Mammalia > Rodentia > Muridae > Montemys > Montemys delectorum. Next base: position 10,520 of record JADRCD010217592.1, on the reverse strand, counting down.
TTCCAGCTGGATTCAAATTCCTTGCCTACCCCACATACCCAGCCCAGGAAAAAAAAAATGCTGCTCTTGGCAGTGTGCAGTTCGGATTGCTTCCACAGAGCCCCACCATGCTTTCAAGCTGTGTGTGTTGACTGCAGCCATGCCGGCAGGGCAGCATCTTCTTGCCCGTTGGCTCTAATGTCCCAGCTTCCCTTGCTCTGCCCAGTGTCCTTTCCTTCCCTTTCCCTTCGCTTCTGCTTCCCTACCCCTCACTCCACACTACCCACCCCCTGCCCCACTCTATACTGGGATTGAATACATGGCCTTGTGCATGTTAGGCAACTGCTCTACTACTGAGCTACATTCCCACGCTTCATCTCCAGTTGCCCGGGCTGGCTTAGAACTAGCTATACTCCATGCAGGCCTTGAATGTACAATCCTTAGCCCTCAGAATCACAGTGCCATTTTTTTTTTTTTTAAGCCATTGTCCCAACCCAAGCTGCTGGGTTTCTTTCTGAGTGCTTGGTAACCCCAGCTGGAAAGAGGCTGAAGTAAGTGAACCTGGGACCACAGGGGTGACTGGATGAGGAAGGGCTATGGGGAAGCACAGGAGCAGAGGATTCTAGGGACAAGCTCTGAGGCAAGAAAGCACTTGACAGCCAGGGCAGGGAGAGGCGCATGGGCTTGTGAGACGCTTGGGCTTGTGAGAAGCTTGGGAAGGCAGACATGAGAATATATACTGCTCATTTCCGGCTCTTCCCCCACCCCATCCCACCTCCGCGCCCCCCAGCTCTGCAAATTGCTCCCAGCTGTCTTTCCCCCAGTGAGTAGCAAGGTTTAGATTCATGCCACCCACCAGGATAGGCGATTCTTCCTGTCTTCTGGCACCCAGTGGGGCTGCACAGAGAAGAGTGGGATGAGAATCAGCAGGTCACCACCAGGAGGCACTTTCTGCCTGCTGTGAATCACCTCCCACACCGTGGAAGGAAGGGAGAGCAGCGGCTGAAGACAACCCAACCTGAAGATGATGTGTGGAGCCCCTGAGGTGTAACCAGGCCTGAGCTGGGGGCGTCCACGGCTGGGCTGCTGCTGTGGGTAGCACTTGCTTGGGGTCCTCCACTTCCCAGCAAACACTCTCAGGAGCCGCACTGACCTGGAATCAGAGTCTCCAGGCCAAGGGCATTCCTGTTTCCGGAGCCCTGGGGTTTTAAACCAGGAGGGAGCTTGGCAGGTACAGGGGCAGGCAGAGATGGAGGCTCTCCCTCACTACACCCCTGCCAGCTGCTGGACCTCCCAGTAAGGGCCTCCCTCTTCCCACAGTCCTGCAGACCTTTGAGGTTGAGGCTTGTCTGCTACCCGCTGCCCTTCCTGGGGAGGCTTTTGAGTCCTGACGACTAAACTGAGACCCCAAGTTCTGCCTTGCCCTGCCCCCACCACTCAGCCACATTTCTGTCAGAGACAAC
>JADRCD010217590.1:0-33927 GCA_019843815.1 Montemys delectorum | reverse complement strand
ATTTGAGAATGCAATGTTTACTTGAGCCCTAAGCCGTGCTGCTGACCACATTCTGTGTCCTTCTTGCTCCCACCCTCGCTATCCCTTGATCTGGCATCTTACACTCATCATGACGTCACACACTTGCCTTGCCCCGCCCCTCTGGGCGGTCAGTTGGCTTTACCTTTACCTTGTCTGTCTCTCCTGACACAATCTACCCTCTATCTCTCCACAACATGTTTTAACCCCCGAGTTCCCACTGATCTCCAGATCTCTCTCTTTACAACTTCCTAAAGCATGCTTGTTGCAGAGGAAGGAGTAAACTCTGGGCTCACCAGCTCATTTCCTCTTCCTGAATAGCTGAGAAGGCATGTCCTAGTTTCTTTTGCTGTTAGCTTAGGACAATGACCCAAGGTATTTTTTTTAAAAAATTTTTTTCTTCTATCCACAGAAAATACTAGAGAAACTTTGAGCCAAAAATAAATGCTGACTTTCTACAAACAGTATAAAGGTTTTGGTTTCTGTTCTTTGTTTGTTTGTTTGTTTGTTTGTTTGTTTGTTGAGACAGGGTTTCTCTGTGTAGCCCTGGCTGTCCTGGAACTCACTCTGTAGACCAGGCTGGCCTCGAACTCAGAAATCCGCCTGCCTCTGCCTCCCAAGTGCTGGGATTAAAGGTGTGCACCGCCACCGACCAGTTTTGGTTTTTGTTCTTAAATGTGTGACATTAGGCCAAGCTACTTAAAGTCAGTATGTGTTTCATTCAGTGCTCATCAAGGTCAAGATTTGGCTCCTCTGAAGCCGAGCTTCAAGATACTCTCTTCAAGATAGCCCCCTTTCAAAGGAGCACATGCTTAATCCTGCTAGCCTGAGTTACCCACAATTCTTTCATCTCTGCCTGAATCATGGCAGCACTGATGACAACTTCCAGGTTCATCTGAGGTTGTGGGGCTCTAATTTCTTTCGGATTTCCTTTAGAATCATTTTTTTAGCACAGGGGATCTGCCTGGTCCTCAGTTGCTGGAGGAGCTCTGAGTAATTCTATAACCCATGGAACACACTAAAACAGTAAGTGTAGTGGGTCTTCCACGTTGTGTTAGCTGACTTAGAGTTCCTTCACAGGAGCCTAAGAAATTGTCCTATGGGGAAAAAAATCCACAGAGTTACTACATGAGGGTTTTCCAACAGTGTGTGACTATAGATAGGCCTCTTGGGCCAACTCCTCAACAGCAGAACAGTGAAAACCTGATCTGGGGTCTGATGCTTCTGGCAAGGGACCCATAGTAAGGTCTGATCTCACACGCATTCTCTCTTGTCTCTATATTAGGCCACGTACAACTCTGACTCTGAGTTGCAGGAAGGGGCTGATAAGACCCCTAGTTTCTCTTACAGGAAAATGGAACGGTTGGTATGGTTTCAGCTATGGTTGTTGTTCATTTTTTAAAATTAGTTTTCTTTTCTTTTCTTTTTTTTCCTGTATGGCTTACCCCATCCTAACTAATGATACATATGGTATTTTCCTTTCACTTTGGTGTCTCTATGATTGATTGCTTAAGTCTCTAGGAATCACTCCCTGCCTTCCTACCTCATTGCAAATTGCTACTATCCTGGGAATCTCCTCTGAGCTCTTATAAAGTTGTGTTCAGGTCCTTGTGTGTGGATGAAGCTCAGCACTGCTTGAAACAAGCATTCCAAGAGAAGGGGTGTGCAGCAGAGAAGACTGACTTAGTATGCATGGTGAGTTACAGATGTCTGGCAGAGATGTCCGTCCAGGAAACATTTGACTAGATAAAAGGAAAAGTCGGGAGGAGGAGAAGGATCTTGGAGCATCACTGAAAAAAAGAAAGCAGAGGAAACCCAGCCCCTTCAAGGAAAAGTCTTTACAGGGTCCTCTGCCCCAGGCCGTCCAGGATTTCACTTGCAGTCTAAGAACAATGGTGGGACTGGTTTGTTGATCCCACATTTGCAAAGGTGAAATTTAATTTAGGAGAAAAACCCAGGAGATTATGCGATCAGAGCTGTTTCTGTAAGCTGAAAAATATCTGTGAGGGTGGAATTTCTTGCCTTTATTATGGAGAAAACTTCCTGGATCCTGTTCAAGGAAGCCACAGGTTAGGAAACTCGTCTCAGGCTTGCCCTGGGGCTGCCCAACCCGGAGTCCTCTGACCAAGCACAGCCCGAAGGAGTTGGAAAGTGCTGAGGAGGCCAGGCTCACTGTGGCGCTCGGTTTTCTTTTTAAATTTAGAATCATTCCACCTTTTTTTTTTCCTTTCCTTCTTAAATGTGGCTGCCCTTTAGAGGCAATTCTTATGTTTTCTAAACGGCTGTTTGTTGCTGCTATTCAAATATCACCTACGCAGCCGTAACCGGTAAGCAGGTAGCCGGTCTGTATTTCCGGCTGTCAGGTGATCTATGGGGTGCTTTCTATACTGCTACTATCTCAAGTCCGTAGTCTCCTGGGTCAGAGGCCCAATGCTCCAAGAATCTCTCATTTGAAAATGCAACTCCCTGTGCAGTGCCGTGGGGTCAGTGTGAGAGGGGATGACCCCCCTCCCAAAAAAGTGCCTGCAGATACAGATGTTGTCAACTCTTGCATTCCCAAACAAAATCCCAGTCCTGGTTTACTGTAGATTCTGGTTGGAAGAGAACCCTTCCTAACTGCAAATCATACCTTGGATACAGGCATCATAAAGTAACATACTAGCAAATTTAAGAATACATTACATCTGCCCTTGGTCTTGGAACCCATTATAGAAGTGCAGTCTGTGTAGTTCATGCTATATGATCAGGCAGTATGCAGCATATAGTGAGGAGAAGGGGAAAACTTGTTCTAGGTCAAGGGCATCGCTCCAGGGTGACATTTCTTTGTGAGTGGCTGGACAGCATTTCCAGATGAACACATGCTTAAGACCTGCAAGCCGAATGCCCTGCTTACGTTTACCTTCACGCCACCTCTGACACTGCTTTTGTCAGACGAGTAGTTATAACCAACATGGCTTAGTCAGGGTTTCTATTCCTGCACAAACATCATGATCATGAAGCAAGTTGGGGAGGAAAGGGTTTATTCAGCTTCCTTCCACATGGCTGTTGATCACCAGAGGAAGTCAGGACTGGAACTCAAGCAAGTCAGGATGCAGGAGCTAACGCAGAGGCCATGGAGGGATGTTCCATACTGTCTTGCTTTTTCCTGGCTTGCTGAGTCTGCTCTCTTATAGAACCCAAGACTTCCAGCCCAGAGATGGCACCACCCACAAGGGGCCCTACTCCCTTGATCACTAATTGAGAAAATGTCCCACAGCTGGATCTCATGGAGGCACTTCCCCAATTGAAGCTCCTTTCTCTGTGATAACTCCAGCCTGTGTCAAGTTGACACACAAAACCAGCCAGTACACAACATCCTGTTTGTCGTTTCATCCCCAAACACTAATTAGTGACCAGCTAAAATCACATCTTCCATTTCCACAGACGCTACAAAATGATCATTTTCATTTTATAGATGAGGAAAATGAGTTTGGGAGCAGTTATATTGCTGAAGGTCTAGACAGTGTTAAGGTTGGATCTGAAGCCGGGACTGTCCCCCACACCCCACCCCTGAGCTCATGCCCTCGCCATGAAAACTTGTCTCTTCCCAGAGTTTTCCTTGTACCATTTACAATCCTTCCTCCTTAGCATTTTACTTGAACTTCGAACCTTCTACTTCCCGAGCCAACCCCCAGAGACCAAGAAGTTCATTTTAAGTTTACTCAAGTGTAAAGTGAAGGAACTGAAAATTCTTTGGTTCCAGACTTCAAATTCTGTTTATCTTGGAGTTTTGCTTCTCAGCTTCTTGTCTCATGAATGGTGGTCCAGATCCGTGGCTGTTTGTCTGGACTCTTGTCTTTGCTATGACTGTGCTCATCCAGTATCATGATGTTATTTAACAAGCATATGTGTCTCTGGCTTTCCAAACATGAAGGACGTGTGTGAAGGCTGACATGCTCTCTGGAGGGCATGCATGGGCTTAGCTAATTAGAAGCTGAATTTCACCCCGGAATGTTGTGTAACTTTCTCTGGGAAGAGACTGCATCTATTTACCCCAGGCAGGGCACCGACAGAACAAACAAATGATTACACTCAAGCCTAGCTTAATGAACCCATGAATTTTATTGGGGCTACTTACAGAACATAGGTGATGCAAAGCCCCCGTGCCCCCCTCACTCTCCCAGCAAGCTACAGTCCACTCAACTTGCTGGCAGTTTGGGACTGGTGGTTGGGAGGGAACAGTCTTACTAGCAACTGCTTACTACTTTTATAACATTAGGGAAGGGGCTTGTGAATTTTGTAAATATCAGAGTTTTCTGATCCTTTTTAGATTTTTTTTTTCTGAGCCCTGCAACCCTATCTCTTCCTTCCAGGAGTGAATATTTCAATCTGAAGGGACAGCTAAGGGACACTGAGTTCTGAAGCATAGCAACTCAGCAGTTAACACTTACTAAATGCCTGCAGTGGATAAAACCCTAGGTTGGGGGCAGGCATGGGGTACCTGAGCTGTGGTTGCACATTCTGTACCTCTTCTTAAATTATGTGCCTTCCCATAGTCCTGTCTACTTTCAGAGCACCTAAATCTCTGCTCACATTTCATTTCTCTCACTTATAAGAACTCCAGCATGCTGCCTGCCTTACCTATTATGTTTACAACCAAACACATGACTCTAAGATATGCTGCTAGAATTTCTAGCATTCTAAAAAGTGCCTCATGCTGTCCTACTGAGCTGCTAGCATTTCCCTCAGTAGGCTGACATGGACCATGACCACACATGGAACTACATGGGTAGCTTGAACAAGCAGACATTATTATTATTATTATTATTATTATTATTATTATTATTTCGAATCCAGTGCCCACTTAGATTTACATCTTCCAAGCAGTCATGATGATAGAACATTATCTTTCAACATTTGCTGGAGCCTGAGAGCCAGCATTTCTCTTCTTCCCAAATCTGATCTTCCTTGGTCTAATCCATGAGATAAACCCATACTGGGAATAAATCCAAAATCCAGTTTAACTCTGTCTGCAACCAGGTCCCCAGAGGTGAAATTTTACTATATTCTGTTAAGTCTGTTTTCTTATGTTCTGTTTTTCTCCCCAGCCACTCTTCCATATTATTATTATTATTATTATTATTATTATTATTATTATTATTATTACCTTTTTTCCTGTCTCTGCCTTTCAACACTGGATGCCATCATTTTCTTGTGACTGAAAGCCTGAGACAGCTTGATGGCTACTTGAGCTACATGTGTTAGTGTTGCTAATGTGTCAGCTGTTCTGCATCTTAGTGAATTGGCCAATTCAGTCAACTCTTGTCTTTCTTCTTCTCCAAGAACGAAGTAGGCAGGCAGCGAATGTCGAGCAAATGAGGACTTTAATTCACTACACGAGAGGATGATAGAAAATACAAAGTCTGATCTTGCCATCGACACTGGGATACCAACCCAGGATGTCACAGCTCTGAGCTCGAGGTGGCAATGGGATGTCAAGCAAGAGTGGACCCCAAAGATCACGTCTGTGGAGCACCGGTCGCTGATGACGGTAGAAGTAGCAGAGGCAGCAGCCATGGGGTCAGCAGGTCTGGTGAGCCTTCTCTTAGCGATGAGCCCCAGCAAGTCTTCCTCCAGTGGATGAGAGTGACTCTCCGGCTGTGTTGTGGGGTCAGGGGTGTGTTAAAATTGCTTCTGTACTTCTGGTATCAATTCTGGAAATCAGAGTTCATGGAATACAATTCTGAGACAAGTTCTTGTCCATTGTGCTTTTTAACAAAATAATTTTTATATTTTATTTTCATGAATATGGGTGTTTTGCCTGCCTGTGTGTCTGTTCACTCAGTTGCTAACAGAGGTCATGAAGGTGTTAAATCCCCATGGGATTGGAGTTACAAATGATTTTAAGCTACCCCCGGGGGGTGCTGGGACTTGAACCTGGAACCGGGGCTCTGACCTACTGGAAGAGCAGCCGGGGCTCTGAACCACTCAGCGACCTCTCTAGCCTCCACCTTGTTTTGTAGTTTTACCTTTTCCAGGATCTTTTGACCTCTCAGAGTCCTATTATACAACCCTAAACTTTTGTCGTAGATATTGAATTAATTTACCAGGAAGCTGGGGAGATAGCTCATTGAGTAAGAGTGTTTGATTTACAAGCATGAGAACCCCACTTTGAATCTTCAGCACCCGTTAAAAAGCTGGCATGACTGCATGCCCTGATCCTCGGCATTAGGAGATGAAGACAGATGGATCCCCAGGGCTCTCTGGCCAGGCAGCCTCGTAATAAAAGGTGAGCTTCCAATTTAGTGAGCCTTGTCTCAAGGAGAGAGCAATAAAGAAAGACACTTGGGATCCTCCTCTGGCCGAGGCGTGCACAGGCACAGGCTCAGAAGCATGGGCTGCACATACATGCAGGAACACTCACCCACCTGACAGCAGCGGGGTCAGAAAGACAAAAGCCAAGAGGAAAGGTCTGGCAGAGTGGGGATTGATTAGTGGTTTCCAAGACAAGGGTCACTTTTAGGACAAGGAAGGTGAAAGATTCCATCCTGCAGGGACTGGTCTTAAGTTCTGCAGTAAACAACTCAATGTCTTCAGGAAATCCTTGAAGCTGACCAGATTCACTCAGGCTCATTCCCTGAGCATATGCCGGCAGTAAGGCCACTGAGAGATACTCTCAAACAAGCTCAGCTACCTTGAAGAGGCTCGGACAAGCTGAGCAATCTACCGGAGCCTGAGAGCCCACCCGCAGGTTGTGCGGTGCCCTCCAGGTTTCCAGTTTTCATGAGGTGTCACTGGTGCTAGGGTGGGCTCTGGTGATTCTGCTGTCATTGAGTCATGTCTGTACCTGTAAGACACTCCTCACCCATATTTCTGTAAATAACCCAGACAAAACTCATCAGTTCACCAAATTGGACTTGGATAGTATCTGTACTTCTGCCTGTTGTTGGTTTTTTATGGGTGTGAGTAGACATTTGTTCACACCTCCCCAGGAATAGTGTCACACAATAGAGGTCAGGGAAGGCACATTGACAATAACCTTTTAAAAATGCTTACTAATGTAGAAAACTTGAGCTTTCTCTTGGAAATATAACAGAGAGGGGCCACAGCTGATTTGTAGGATGATGCTCAGTCAATTATACTCCAGAACTGGAAGGGACAACCTATGAACTTTAAATAGTGAAGAATATTTGCTTCTGTGGGACAAGATGTGGCTAATCACAGATGCTCCCTCCCAGAGATTCTTTCAGTTTTGATTGAAGCAAAATAAAGAAATCTCAAAGCATGTCTGCAAGTAAGTAAAAAGGCAGTTGTGCAGCTCTGTGGCGCTGTTGAAGGTACTGGCCCTGTGGCGCTGTTGAAGGTACTGGCCCTGTGGTGCTGTTGAAGGTACTGGCTCTGTGGTGCTGTTGAAAGTACTGGCCCTGTGGCGCTGTTGAAGGTACTGGCCCTGTGGCGCTGTTGAAGGTACTGGCCCTGTGGTGCTGTTGAAGGTACTGGCTCTGTGGTGCTGTTGAAGGTACTGGCTCTGTGGTGCTGTTGAAGGTACTGGCCCTGTGGCGCTGTTGAAGGTACTGGCTCTGTGGCGCTGTTGAAGATACTGGCTCTGTGGCCTTTGGAGTAGAGGTCTTGATCTCAGGCCTGGATAAAAATATCCTGCAGCATGTTTCTAAGGAAAATTTCAAGCTTTCTTCATTAGTAGGAATCATAAAAGGTCATTTCTAAGTACTTTTGGGTTCTTAATTCCCATGAGACAAAGCAGGCCATTTGATGACTTGACTGGCAAAACGGGATGGGGACTGATTTTAATTTTAATTCTGGAATTAGCATAAAATCTACCCATGACTTAATGATGCTTTCCACAGATACAGTTGGAAACATTTATCCCACTGTTTAGTAGAAAAACAGCTGAATGTGCGTGCTGGCAAAATCAGATGACAAGAGATGTGGCTGCCCATTAGGCAGCATTATATTGTAACTCTTTAAGGATCCCATAACTCTGAGAAGCTGAGCAAAAGTATACATTTATATTGAGCCTCCTGTGTACTCTTGTCTCCTGTCTCTGGCTACTATTTGCAGGTATGAAATAGGCATGCAACTATTTTACCCAGGATAGTCTTTGCTCTTGGTAGTTCACCAATAGAGCCTGAGTTTCCCTCTGGTCTGCAAGTTAAGCAAATAGGATTCTGAGTTTGGAAACAGTTTCCTTAATTTTATGTAAACAAAAAAGCTTCATGCTCAACTATAGTAGGGCAAGATTTAGATTTGGACAGAGTTTCTGGGTATTCTGCATGGTCACTCTTCTACCCATTTCCATGCGCAGAGCATTGTATACATCCTGGCAATCATATTCATGCTAGCCGCTACGCTCACTCACAGGCATTGGTTTCTTCATTCTTTTATGAACAACCATGAAGTGGGTTTGGCCTAATGCTGCTTGTGCTATAATGTTAATTTTGGTCCCCAAAACCACTAACCTGAGTGTCTGCACATAAGACACTGATGGATCCTGCCCCCAGATGGCTCCGATTGGTAAATAAAGATGCCAGCAGCCAATGGTTGGGCAGGACAGACAGAGGCAGGACTTTTTAGGATTCCTAGGCTTGGGAGAGAGAGGAGAAAGAAGCAGAATCACCCTGAGAGGGGCTTAGAATGGAACAGTATGTAAGAATTCTGGTAAGTGGCCCTAGTGGCCACTTCCTAGATTGGGCCTGATCTAGGAAACATAGATTTTTTAAACGATGTTAACACCAGAATACTGGAGGGGAGTGTTTGCTAGCTGTGGGAAGGGTTAGAGATACCCAGCCATTAAGCTAGTCAAGGCATATCAAAATTAACTGGGGTGTGTATGTGTGTGTGTGTGTGTGTGTGTGTGTGTGTGTGTGTGTGTGTGTTTCATTCAAAGCAGCTAACTACTGCTACACAATCACTTTGAACCTGGCCAGCCGGTGGTGACCAAGGCCCATGCCTATTCTGTTCTGCCATATTTGTTTATCGAGGAAGTCAGACAGACACTATTATACCATTGATGCAAAAAACAGAGATACCGCTACAAAGTAGGGATGGGGAGCCCCTTGAGAGCACACATTGGGTCTCTTCTGAAGTGTCAGGTAAGCTGAGCCCATGAGCATGAGCTGAAAGTGCACGGTAGGTTAGAGCTGAGGGAGTAGCATTCTAAGCAGGAAGGGCATGTGAGAAGAAGCCTCGCTCAGCACTTGGCCTGAATCCCCACAGGTTTTCATAATCCAAACTCTTAGTTATTGGCAATTACTGGAAGCACATCCGTGTCTCAGCCAAAATGGACTCCGTTCTGTTTTCTTCTTTAACTCTGCTTAGAAACTGGAAGCTTGAGAGTCCTCTGAAACTGTAGGGAGCTTCCTAACAACTCCAAGCATAGGAATGAGCCGGCAAGGTTTCAGCCGAGTACCTTCACCTTGAACAGTTGGCTCCGAGTCCTAACAGGTCCTGGGAATTGATATATTGTTATCTCAAAATTGCATTTATGAAAAAAAATTCAGCTTGCCCCTACATCGTGTACAGATGACTCTGAAGCCCAGTCCAGGGATTTCAGGTGCAGTAGATTTACAGGTATGTTTGGTTCACTTGCAGCTGCTTGTGATTGGTCTGGGCCCTCCTATCAAGTTTCAGTTAGATCAAATTTTGCAGTGGCCTCAAGTCTCTAAAACCAATTTTCTGAAAGAAAAGTTCCGTGTAAGGTCAGAGTCAGTGGTATTGGTAGACCTGCTTTGTAGATCAAAAGCTGCATCATTTCCCAACACGGAAACATCCCCAGCCTCTCAAGAATGCTGTGCTCTTTGCTCCCTCTTCCTCCGTAGCATCATATCAGATAATATTGCAAGCACATCCGCAGAGGATGAATGCTAATTATCTATAAGACCAGGCTAATGATGTGGATTGGGAGGAGGAGATAACCAAGCAAGGAGTAGTAATGTCACTTCGACTGATGGAGTAAAGGGATGTAAGCAACCGCGAGTGAACAATAGCACTAGAGATGTCCACCCACAGGGAAGCTGTGTGCTAGCACGCTGGTCATGGACAGCCTTACTTGAGAATAGAAACAACACCTGGGGAATTAGCTGCGCTGTATTGTTTAACATTTTATTTATATCTTTCCAGCAACTTCTGTAGCCAGTGCTAGTCACTGATGTCTTCAAAATCAAGAGCTCAGGCTCTGACAGCCATGTTTGGTTAAAAAAAAAAAAAGATTTATAGTTCCTCTCTGAAGTTCAGTCTCTTGTTGGCTGACTATTTTTATAACAGCTTACATCAGCGATGGCAACTGGAGGATTTAGAAGCTCTCTTCTAGGGCTCTTTTCAAAAGAATTGTCTGATGTCCGTCTGCTTCTCCCGACTTGACTGCTCTGTTTTTGTTTTCCAGAAGTGAGTGATTTGAGCTAACAGGAAATCCTCATGGCTGTCACTCGGTTTAGGGCACAGAAGAGCTGAAGTTTTTCAGAGGGCCCATCTCTTTTCAGAAATGATTCCATGGTAGAGACATGCTTCCTAACCATTTCAGATGAATCACTTGAACAAATCCCCCAACTTGGCAAGGATTTAGCAATCCTTTGATTTCCTTGTTTAACAAAACCATATTTAGATTAAGTTATAACTTCTAAACAAAACAGGTAATTGTGCTTATTCCTAATAAAGTATTAGAAGGCATATGACACACCTTGCAGTGTGTTTCCAGCGGGAAAGTCAAAGCAAGAACTTCAGTCTGTCTTCCTCTACCCCTGTTCCTAGGAGCAAATGGCTAAATGAAGTTAAACAACTCAACAAGAACAGAACCAATCATAGAACCTATACCTGTGAGGTGAACTGAGACTATAACATTAAACCACATTTAGTATCTCTTTATTATGACTGTTGGAGGCTCCCCTGCCTCTATAGGATGCTAACCCCAAGTCCATGTCCCTGGCTGTTCCTTGGAAGTCCGTACTCCTCCCGACCCACCAGCCATGGCGCTGAGCTGAGTTGCTGACTGGTGGTGTGTGTTCAGGACCAGGTATCCTGCCCCTAGCTGTGGCACTGAACTGTATTGCTGACCAGTGCTGTGTAGCTGATGGTTACAGCCCATCAGTTCTTCCCACTTTACTGCGGTCAGATTTTTGTCTGCGGCACTGGGAGATAGGTTGCTGCTTTTCTCTTGGGCATTCTGCCCCAGGCTTCCTGGCACAGGTCTCCCAAACTTCCCACAGTAGAGTAGGTTAGGTTGCAATCATGGCTGAAAGACCCGACAAAGCTCAGTGTAGAAAAAGTACACCCAACAAGATCCTAAATCTCGCTGTTTGGGAAGGCAGCACTCAGAGGCTGCTGCCTCGTCTAGCCTTGCAGCATCATGGAGTTCAATCTGCTTACATAAGGGAAGGTCAGCTCGCTACCATTGCTTGCTGGGAAATCCTAGTGTTCTTGTTACCCAGGATTTCAATTCAGGGGTCGGGGGAACTCATACACTGAATTCTAAAACGTTCCCACTTCCGGTCCTACGCCATAGCTTTTCTCACGACATGGCAGTTCACTTATTTTCAGGAAACCTACCTTCTACTCACACCCCTCACTACAACCCAAAGCAATGAAGTCAGCTTTAACCCAACGAGACTGTGAAACCGGACACTTAGCTTAGGAGCTGAGAGACCTGTAGCTGACATCCTCAGGTCATGCGAGTTTACTGAAGGATGTTTCAGAGTCTCATCAGATGCAGAATTGGTGATTTACATTTATGTAACCCAAAACCCCAGTCAGGGTGTTTCTTTTTACTTAGGGAAATCAATATCTCTACTTCCCTCTCCCCATTTATTAAAAAAAAAAATACACAAAACCTAAATAGTGTTTTCCCAGTTTCTACTCATCAAAGTTCTTTAAAATGATTACTAACTAGGGCACTTTATTCTGATTGAAATCAGGTGGGTTAAATGCAGTGCGTTCAGAATAAGCAACAGGACTCTAGTAGAAAAGCTGGTGGGAGGGAGGGCCATCAGCACTCTAAGGGGGAACCACGAGGAACAACATACTAGCTCCAAATAGTGCTCCAACCTCCTTACACTGCTGCCCGGCCGATCCCAGCCACGCAGCTGGGCGAAGCTTGTCTCTGCTATCCTCCGCACCGGACCAGTTATCTCCAAAAGGACTTCACATAGCTATCCTCTAGGGTTCTCCAAGGGAAAGAGCCTACAGGAGAAAATCCATGTCTTAGGGAGGAGAGCAAGGCAGAGGATCACCCGGGGACGGGATGAAATCTAATACTAAATTGTTTTCACACCCTGTATGTCTATCTAGCTTTCCTTGTTTATATAATAGCCAAGGTCAATGTAGTAGACCAGTATGGCCTCCATCTAAAATGTTTTCTCTTCACTGTTCTCTTTACCACTTGTTTTCATGTTTCTTCTCCCAAAACACAGCCAGGCTTGTTTGGCAAAGCTTCCATGGCTCAGTCTCCTGAGAGGTGAGACTGTTTAACTCCCACCATGTCCTCCCTTCTTCTCTTGTTTATCCCTCTCCCCACATCCTACCTAGCAACCTAACGAGTCATTAGTTCCACTGTGATTGCTTTCTTCTTTTTATTTATTTTTATTCCCACTCATGACCACAACACACATATGTCCCTTCATGTTATAGAACAATTGGTACTGAAAGCAGTGACTGACTGCCTTGTAGTCAACTGCAACTCCAGTTTCATTGGGCTTGGTGCTGAATAGTGACTGATGTTAAAGACAATACCCCAGCTCTCAGGGGAATGTTGGATAGAGACAGTTGCTGTGAACACAGTCTAACAGAAGAAAATGTCACTTTAAGCTCATTACAACTGAATTTCTCCTGAACACGGAAAATACCTCCCATGGAAGAAGAAGGGTAAATTTAAAAAGAAAAGAAAGCTTAACCAATGGTCTAACAATGAGGAACTTCCAATGCAAAACCCCAAGTAACAATCCACGTATCATCCAGAAAATACCAATCCCACATTAACCTTGAGACCAACTTACGTGAAACTCTAGACAAAGAATTTAGAGTAATAAATTCCTGGATGAATCCCATAACACAAAGAAACAGCTGAATAAAATAAGGAGGTCCATGAAGGATATGAAAACATAATTTTTTTTTTTTTGGCTTTTTGAGACAGGGTTTCTCTGTGTAGCCCTGGCTGGTCTGGAACTCACTCTGTAGACCAGGCTGACCTCAAATTCAGAAATTTACCTGCCTCTGCCTCCCAAGTGCTAGGACTAAAGGTGTAGTCATGGTTATGAAAACATGATTCAATACACAGCTAGAAACATTGAAGAAAAAAATAAATTGAAATGGTGAAGGGAATGAAAACTATAAGAAGTCAAATAAAAGGCTCAGTGGAAACACTTACCAGTAGAATGGATCCTGTGGAAGGACAACACAAACCCCATCTATCTCCTCCACTTAAGGACCAGGCCTGATTTCTAAAAGTAGGCCATAAGGTGCCTGCTCCAGGATCAGCCCATAAAACCCAGAAACAAGGTCATAAAACCCCCTCCCAAAGAACAGCCTGGGGATAACCAAAGTATGAGGAAATATCTTATCCCAGGATGGGTCATCTGTGCTGGGCAGTCCTATCTCATCCTGTAGTTAAACATTCATGACATAGAAATGCAGACCACTGATCACCTGGCACAAGCCAATCAGAAGCCAACCCCTGTGACTTCCCTGGCATTCACCAGTGAAATTTTAGATTATCTAACCCACTCTCTAAATATAGAAGAACAACATAATAGCCAATCAGAAGAATACTATTGTCACCTCTTTGGCCCCTGCCAATCACATTAGAGACTACTTAATCCTATAAGAAGGCCTGCACACCTTTGTCTATCATCGCCATTTTGGAGAATGGTTGACCACTGCATGCTGGTTGTTTCTGCAGAATAAATGCTCTTTGTCTTTGCATACTATCTGAGTCTGGAGTCTTCCTTTAGCAATTTTCAGACCCTTACAGGGGCTTGAAGACAAGATAAAGGCATTGGAACACTCAGGTCAATAACAAATTAATTTTTTGCAATAATATTTGGAGATAAAACATGAATGAAACATGTAAGATGTTGGACATACCATAATAGTCCAAATCTATGACTTAAGGGCATAGAAGAAAGAAGAATTCCATATCAAAGGCATAGAAAATGTGTTCAATGAAATCACAGAAGAAATGACCTAAATCTAGGAAAAGAAATGCTCATTCAGGTACAAGAGGCACATAGTTAACAGGATGAGAAAGTAAGTTCCCACATTACACTGCAATTAAAACACTGAAGATACAGAACAAAGAATGGATACTGAAAATTACTAAGAGAAGAAAGCCATGTTACATAGAAAGGCAGGATCATCAGCTAATTTTTCAGCAGAAACCAAAAAAGACAAAAAGGCTTGGAAAGTAATATTTCAAATTCAGGAAGCCCACAGCTTTCAATACAGATGCAATTACTCAGCAAACTATTTAACATGATCCAAAGGGGGAAGAAAAACTTTCTATGACAAAAGCAGGCTAAAGGAATTTATAACCACTAAAATAGCTATAGAGGAGACTAAGGAAAGACTTTGAACTGAAGAGAATCACAAACACATCCAAGATGCTACAGGGGAAAAATAAATGACGTTAAGGCAATCTTTAAAGGAAAGAAGACTAGGAAAACATCAAACGCTATAAAATGGCAGGAGTCATCATGCACCTTCAACAGTAATTCTGGATATTAATGTCTCAATTCCCCTATCAAAAGAGACAAGCTAGAGACTGTGTTAGAAAACAAGGTCCATCTTTTTGCTGCCTCCAAGAAACTCATCTCACTAGCAAAGACAGACACTCTTTACAAGGTGATCGGATTCACAAACGTGTTCTAAGCAAATGGAATAAAAAAAAACCAAGCAAGTATCGCTATTCTTAGACTTGACCAAATAAACTTAAAAGAAAATCTAGATAGAAATATCAAAAAATCACTTCAAACTGATCAAGGCAACAATCCATCCAGAGATTTCTAAACTTGTATACAAGCATAGGTGTACCAAATTTCATAAAACCATCATTAGACATAAATTCAAAGATTACTCTTAACATAGTAATAGTGGATGACTTCAGTACTCCAACTTTCACCATTAGACAGATAATCTGTACAAAAAATAAACAGAGAAACATCAGAGTAAATGAGATCACAGTTCAAATGGATTTCAGAGACATCTCTAGGACATTTCTTCCAAATACTGCAAAATATAGTATTCTGGGAGATTAAGGATTAGGCTGGGGACTGGGTATAGAGGGTGAGAGGCATATTAACTCCAGGCAGGGATGATTAATTTTGCATCTCAAAAAAATGTGTAATTATGCATCAGGTATAACTGTTTGGCAAAGCTGTCCCAAGTCCCTAATGCTAAACTTCTCTCAGTACCATGGGAGACTTTGACTTTCTATTCCCAGGGGCTAGAAGCCATCCTTCTAACTTATCCAATAGCAATAACAAATAATTCATTCAGATATTAGGGTTTCATCTATCAAAAGCCTGACACATTTCTTTTTAGCCTGAAATCCATACTATGATTTTAGAGATACAAGACAAGGCTATTCTCAACCATGGCTTTTGTTGGATGAGACAGCGCCTTATAGTGCAAGGGTCCAAGAATCATTGAAAGAAGACCCCAGACTTAAATAGTATGCAAAAATAAAGAGCATTTATTGTGCAGAAACAGCCAGCAAGTGGGGATCAACCATCCAAGCAAAATGGCGACCCCAAAGCAAGCTCTCAGGCCCCCTTTAAAGCCAGTTAGGGGTTTTCCAGTTGCAGTTGGGTCACCTTCACCAGGATTGGTTGAGCTTATGATATGGGATATTTGTACACTTCTGACTGGTTCACACCTGAGGGAAAGAGGGTCACCTTAGAGGGACTTTTTTCTGTCTATTGTAAGTCTCTGGCTTACTGTCTGGGCAGCTGCTGATTGATTGGCTGCCCTCTTCTGCATTTTTTTCTTTCTGAAAAGCCTAGGCTGTCCTTCTGGGACATTGAAGGTTAAGGTTTAACATGGCTGCCTGTTCTAAAATGGAATGAGTTCGGTCCTCTCAGTAACAATCAGAAGATATTGGTGCTTAAATCTAGTATTTCTTACCATTAGATGGAGAGGCTTCATCTTTGAGTGTGTGGTGAACACTGGTATTTGATTTAAAAAAGAGAGGGGATAGACTTGTCTCAAAGCTTGAGGAGCTGGGTTTAAAAATGGAATTGATTGTACTTCAGCTCTCCTGAGAAATTCATGTTCATGTGACTAATTAGAATGGTTCAGCAAGGATTGAGATCTGAGTAGAACACTACATCAGCCAAACTCTTGGTTTATTTGTTTTTATATTTTGCTTTTATATAATTGAGCAAGAGAATAAATGAATCCCCATTTTCCAGACATTGTATGAGCTCCTTTCCCAATATAATACTTTACTCTACAGAAGGATGTCGGTAAGATAGGTGTCCTTGTGTCTGTTTTACATATGGAAAAGCTGAAAGCAAGAGAGGGCAATTTGCCAAAGAGCTCACCACTGGCCAGTCTCAGGACTGACACACAGTTGACCCCAGACCCTTTGCCGTAAGTAGCACTGTCTTTTATTAGCATTAGCAAACATGCCAGTGTTTGCTATGTGTGGCCTAAGCATAAATACTGAGGGGTTGAGGTATTGGGTAGTCCTGGGAAGTTCTCTTGAGCTGAAGATAGTGGGTAGGAGCTGCTGCTATTTGATCCACATACAAATGAGTGGAGAGAGGGTCCTGATGCTGTGGGATGGAGTCTAACTACCTACCTACCTTCATGTGCAGAATGCCGCCTTCACATAGCCAGACAGACTAAGCGCTTATTCTAGGGAGAGTCTGCCTTGGACAGTGTCAGAAGGCCAGATCCTAGGGCAGGCTGGCTTTATGTTCATTCCCAACTTAAGTTGGGGTTTCCCATGTTTTCTTTTTAGTAGTATTACTACCCCATTATGCTATTTCTGTGCACATAGAGTGGTATGTTTTGCTTATATTGCCCCTGCGAGAATTTTTTTTTTTTTTTTTTTTTTTTGGTTATAATTCTAGACTCCATAAAAGGTCTTTCATCCTTCCTACCCCATGCTGAGGTTTAAATGTGCTGAGTCAAAACACTGAAGGGAGGCGATGATAGTTGCATAACTGAGCCTGTTCCTGCCCGCTGGGTCAGAAGTTCAGTGTGACACTTCAGGCCCCGTTCCATTTGCTTCTGGTGCCTCTGAAACCCTGGGCTCTCATCCCTCAAGTGGAAGGAGCTGAGCTCCCAGATTCTCTGGTGAGTGAAAAATCTCCTTGTGAGTTTTATGTCAATAGGGAAGAGAGTACAGAACAAATTATTCCACAGCCTTTGTAAGAACACTTTGGGGCAGGGCCTTAGCATTTCTGGGAATATGTAACTCCTGCTGGGGTGCACATGGGGAGGGAGATAGTGTCATCCTCTGAGCTGAAAGAGCTGGGCTGTGGGTTGGGTTCCCATAGGGTTTCCATGCATGTGTCTTGTTTCCATATGTGGCTCTGCATGCTTGGTGTGTGGTTGGGCATGTTCACATGTGTGCATATGGCGGCCAGAAGACAACCTTGCATGTCAATATTTCATCTTTCCTTTCATTTTTGAGACAGGGTCTGTCACTGAAACCAGGGCTTGCCAAGCAGGCTAGGCGGATGGCCGGCAAAGCCCATTGACTTTCTTTGACCTGTATGTTACCATGTCCAGCATTTTCTCTAAGGTTCTGGGGACTGAACTCAGGTCTCCACGACTGTGCAGCAAGCACCTCACTGGTTGAGCTGCCTCCCCAGCCGCTGTCTCATTTAAAATACCTGTTTTCTAGGTCAGCTCCTTTTGTGTATTTTTCTGTTTAGCTCACACGAACCATTCTTATTGAAGAGTGGAGGTTTAATGGAACAGGTGGGAATGAGAATCCCCTGCCACTTGGTTATGTGGCAGAGTCCTGTGGTACCACCAGTTTCTCTGGGTGTCCTCTACAGACATGGAAGGTAACTCCTTCCCTCTGGCTTGGAGAAGGGCTTAAATTTAAGGCTGTATAAAGCACTTAGCAAAATGCCCATGTAAATGCTTGAGTGGAGGTTGTGGTTCTCGTTGGTACTGCTTCTGTCCTCTGTGTTCCTCTCTGGGTGCTCTCTGGTGGCGTGCATACAGAGCACTTCCCAAACCCTGAGGCCAGCTGCAGAGCAATGCAGCTTCCTAATCTCCCTGTCCTGTCCCTGCCGCCTTCCTCTGCTCCGTGTCACTCAATCCTCCGTTCTTATCCTCTGCTGTTCAGATAGGGTGGACAATGTCCCTATGCCACAAGCCATTGTCCCACATAGTCTCACTGTGCTGGAAAGCTTCTGGAAACATGAAGACAATTCTTTGTAGAGTCTAAAACCCATATTTGATGATTGATTTTTTTCCCCCTATTTTTTCCCCAGCTAGTCATGTGCCGCATACCTAGTACAACTCTGCATCTGTGGAAACAAACATGCAAGAACAATTTTTTAAAAATGTTGCGGACTAAAAATTCCATTTAAATCTTTGTTTTGAGCCAAACAACGAGGTGGGAATGCCAAGTGGTCAAAAGGATTGTTTCAACATCTAAGAAAAGCAGTCTAGAGAGAGCAAAGGTCACCAGTATTTAGGGCCAGCCCTTCCCACTCTCCTATTTTTTGGTGACTATGCCCACAGCAGCCTTGTTAGCCCAATGGTTTCTTCTCTCTTCCTGGGGAGTCAGAGCTGACATGCCACTTACTTGAACCAGTAAAGAAAACAGGCTATGGTAGAGAAGACTCACAAGTGTGTCTGAGTTTAAGCCCAGGCTTTAATATGTTCTAAGTGAGAGCCTTAGCCTGGCCAGCTCCTTATACCTGCTGTCTTTATCTGTAGACCTGCTTCTTTATTAATCTTCAGGCGCTTAGTGACTATGTATTAGTAGCTAGGTATTGCTCTATGTGCCCACTCGTGCCAGGAAAAGGCTGTGAAGACACAGGGAGTACAGTGTTAAAATACACTAAAAAAAGATTCACTGAGAAAATTATATTTGTGTAAACAATAGAAGAGAAAAAAGTTAAGAGGATGAGCCAGCGAGGATCTCTGGGAAAGAATGTGCTAGAAGAGATAGCTAGCTAGCGCAAGGGCCCTGAGGTGTGTTAGAAGAAGGGGGAGGGGAAATAATGGCCAGAGGAAATGCAACAGCAGCAGCTGGGAACAGGGTTGCAGGAAGTTGTAAAGGGCATTGCAGACTTGGATTTTCCATGAACATTGGATGGTAAGTGATTAGAAAGCTCTGGGACAAGCACTGGGTGTTTAGTGGGTTGATGTGTTGAGGATAGACTACAGGGAGCACAGGCAAGAAGTAGAGAAACACATCAGGAGGCTATTGCCTCCAGGTGGGAGGTGATGGAGAATTGAACCAAGGGAGGGATGGCAGCGAAGGTGACGTGGTTGAACTCAAGACGTACATTAAATATGTTTGTGGATAGGCTGCTTGTGGACCCTGCTTGTGGACGTGAGAAACATAGTATACACTTTGTCCAAAGCAACTGAAGGAACTGTGTTGCCATTTACCAAGAGGTGGAAGGTAGGGGAAACGGGTGGAAGGGAGACAGGAGGAAAATTGAGAACCACATTCACCCTGTCTCCCACACGGGTGGGTTTAAACGAGATGATTTCTCTGTAATGTATCAGCAAATATACTTTACTGTTGTGAGCATTCAAAGGTTCAAAGGACGCCCCAGACCCCAGCAGCTCTCTGTTCACAAGCTGTTTGTCTCTCAGACATCCTGTTACTCCACAGGTGGTTCATCCTGGTGGGAGGGGGCACGTTCCTCAACACAGGATTCTGAGACGTGGCAGGTATGATCTGAGCTATGTTTAGGTAGCTATTTTAGAACGAGCCCTCACAACAGTGACTCAACTATGACTTAACAGTTAATACCTTTATTTCTTGCTAACAGAATATGGTCCCTAATTTTTCTTTCATATAGCAACTGATGTTGCCATGCAGATCTCTTGGTTGCTATGAGACAGGAATATAACCAAGCCCGGTGATTGGCCAGCACCTCTAATGCAGTGTGGTTCTCACATGGGCCGCTGACACTGAGCTGTTACTATGGTGAACTTTACAGTTTCCTTTGATTGGAGGATTACAGAAATAGGCCATCAGTGGAATTCATTATATTCAGCTCAGTAAAAATGAAAAATAAATGTAATAGCTTTCCCCCATCATCAGTGTGAAGAAAATATAGCATCTAATGACGTAATAAATCATCAGTAGTTGACACAGACTCTTCACAGAGTGAACAACGATATCATCCTGTGCCAAATTTGGGTGGGAAATATGTTCTCTATTGCTTTGAATCACTTGTTCAGAGTTAATGGCATTGGGCTGAACAGGTCTAGAAGCCTGAGCTTTGAAAGGGACATGCCTTTCTCTCTGGGAGATTAAGGGTTAGGCTGGGGGATGGGTGTGGAGGGTGGGAGGCATATCAGCTCCAGGCGGGGCTGATTAATTTTACATCTCAAAAAAAAAAAAAAAAAATGTGTTCTTGGATGCCTCCATCAGACAGGCTGCTGAATGCTCCTGGGGAGAAGTGGCTGATGACAGTCACAGCCAAAGCAGGGTTTGTGCTTTTGGCTCTCCAGTCTCCCATGCTGGCCCTAGCCGGCGCAGCATTAGGTGGATAGGTGGGTCTGGGCTGCCAGGGCTCTTACTCATTAAAAAACTGACTTCTAACCATTCAGACTCATAGGTCAGTTCTCTTCAATCTGAGCAAATTTGGGAGGCAGATGGAAGATGAACTTAGGAAGAGGAGTCAAGGAGCAACCTCTAATATCAAATTCGAGGTGAAGGAAGGAGGCTGGAGAAGGACTAGGCAGTCTAGAAAAGAGAGTCAAGGAGCTACAAAGACAAAAGTTGTGTGCATTGAGCTCTGGACTGATGTTTGATATACAGTTCATCATTTTTAACAGCCCCTTCCTCCATATGACAAATTACTTTTGAAAAGAATCATAAAATGAGGCAAGGGTGCTCACTTTGGCAGTACATATACTAAAATCGGAACGATACAGAGAAGATTAGCATGGCCCCTGTGCAAGGATGACATGCAAATTCGTGAAGCATTCCATATTTTTTTACTTCAGTCCTTCTTAGAAGGGAGGGGGCAAAATGCCCAGGGGGGAGATACAGAGACAAAGATTGGACCAGAAACTGAAGGAAAGGCCATGCAGTGATTATCCTACATGGGGATCCATCCATATATAGTTACCAAATTCAGACACTATTGTGGATACCAACAAGTGCTTGCTGACAGGAGCTTGATATAGCTATCTCCTGAGAGGCTCTACCACTGCCTGACAAATACAAAAGTGGATGCTCACAGCCATCCATTGGACTGAGCACAGGGTCCCCAATGAAGGAGCTAGAGAGAGGACCCAAGGAGCTGAAGGGGTTTGCAGCCCCGTAGGAGGAATGACAATACGAACCAACCAGTACCCCCAGAGCTCCCAGGGACTAAACCACCAACCAAGGAGTACACATGAAGGATCCGTGGCTCCAGCTGCATATGTAGCAGAGGATGGCCTTGTGGGACATCAATGAGAGGAGAAGCCCTTGGTCTTGTGAAGGCTTGATGCCTCAGTGTAGGGGAATGCCAGGACAGGGAAGCGGGAGTGGGTGGGTTAGTGAGCAGGGAGAAGGGGAATGGAATAGGGGGGTTTTGGAGGGGAAATGAGGAAAGGGGATAAAATTTGAAATGTAAATAAAGAGAATATCTAAAAAAACAAACAAACAAACAAAAAAACAAGGCAAGGTGTAATAGCCAGAAGGAAAATATTCTTTGATTAAATTTTGTATCATAAGAAGTAAAAATTAAAAATAATAATAATGCTCTCTATAATCCCCTAATGTAAGAAAGGTATTTTATTATCTGTTTACTTATGTACTTACTGTGCATGTGCACGTGCATGTGTGCGCATGTGGAGGTTTGGGTGGGACGTCGATATCTTCCTAATTCCCCTGAGACAGGGTTTCCCACTGAGCTGGAAGCTTGCTCAACGTTTCAGCTAGTCTGGCTGCCCAGCAAACTCTGGGGTCCACCTGCCTGTGTCCCCCAAGCCAACACTGGGTTTACAGCTTCTCACATGAGTGCTGGGGATTAGAACCAGGCCCCCCTGCTCACACAGCAACTGCTTTTACCACTGAGCCATCTTGCAAGCCCCTTCTTTTATTTTTATTAATGTGCTTTTTGAAGAAAAGAATGGAACATATGTTGGTCTTCTGTTAGAAATGAACAGTGGTTTTACAGTTTCTGGGTTTGTGAAATACTTTGGCAAATATGGCAAAGGTTTTGTCCAAATTGCTTTCCTTCCCATATTCGTGAAGTGTCAATCCATTTTTAAACGTTTTTTATTATTTTTAATTTCAAAAAGTGAGGGAACAGATTAAGTAGAAAAAAATCTTAGACTGTTTATTAATGCAATATATAAATATTTATAAAGGTAAATATTTATAAAAACAATAAAAATTATTTATTATTAAGTCAAAAATAGAATTGTTAAACTATTAATTTATTATTAAATTAATATTGAAGAAAAAAGAAAACACCATAAACAGAATATGTTTATCATTAATGCAAAAAAATAAAATAAAACAAAACCCTATTTCAGTGTAAATTCTGGAAAGCTTAAGCACAGCTAAAACCTCTGAGCAGCCGCATAGAACGACAGATTTGAAGCCAATCAGCTGCTGTTGTCTTCCCAGTCCCAGTTCCTGGCCATCGTTGCTTGGCTTCAAGAGGAGGATGTTATACCAGGGAGCCCGAGACACAAGGTTATGCCCAGAGCTAGCTCTGGGTGCGTTTGCTCTCAAAACAAATGAGTTCTTCTCAGCAACTTCCATGTAGTTAGAGATGCTTGCTCTAAAAGACACACCAGAAATGTACATGTATACCGTCAAAACTCAACTGCAGCCTCAGAAATTGTTCAAAACAGACAAACAAAAAAGAATTACTTTAACTTTATTTTTTATTGAGGAGAGCCACTTACCACTGGCATTTTTTAGAATCATTTCCCTAGTGATTATAAATTACAAGTCAGCTGTCAGTGGTTTCAATGTGGCTTTTAAAGTGCTTTTCAGAGCAACCCCTTGTAGCCTTACCGCCTACTCAGTGTAGCTTAGATCTACGCTGGGATTATGCTGTGCCGGAGCTGGGACGGAAATAAAGGACAGCTCTGCGAGTATCTAGTAAGTCCTCTGCCCATGGCACCACCAAATCACATTGTGTTTCTGTTGCCTATCATAATAGAAGGAGGATGGAAATAAAGACCATGGGGTCTCTCTCATAAAAAATATCACTGCTTTGCACACTGCTTGTATTTGCTCTGGCATGGCCCAACATTCCATCTCGGTGTTTGCTGATCCATTCTACTCATGGCTCTAACCTTTGCGTTCATGTTGAACTGAACTCAACCCCGGGTTTCTCTCCACTGATAAAACAAGCAGAGCATGCTCTCCAGAACCATCCTCATTGCTGGTCTAGTTGGGCAGCGTCATGGGAACCTGGAAGTTGCCAGAACTCTTAGGGGCAGTAAGTACAGGAAGGAGGAAGAAGGGGGAAAAATACAGAAGCTTCAAGCTTGGCTTGGTTCGACACTCCCTTTTCCCCTGTTACCTCACCAGACAGCTATATTTAGAACCGTCTTTGAATAGATGGATGGTTTCCTAGGCAAGGTGACTTAAAGCTCTGACGCCTGGCATTTTACCAGTGTCGCTATATATTCCTTTCAGTTATATTAATCCATGGACAGCTTCCTCGGGAGTGCAGATGCTGCCGAAAAAAGAAGCGTACTTATCTTTAGTACTTTGATATAAAAGAACATCTCGGGTTGCTGCCTCTGTTACTTAATAGTCTGGATGGGAAGCAGCCTGGGTCCTTAGCTGTGAAGCTACCTCTCAACTCAACCTTGCCCAGCCGTGAATGTACACCTTTTATGTTAAGAAATGCCAATGCCTACTCCTGGGAAAACAAGAGGAAGAGACCCATTCTGTGGGGAGAACAGTTTTTGAAAGAGCTTCACCTATAAACAATAATAATGCTTTAATTTTCTTTTTTTCCCCAAGAACTGGGCCACCCTCCTGGTCTATGAAGCAGCCCACTTTGCTCTTCCCATACGGGAGGATTTTTGCTTTATTTGTGCTTCGTTTCTTTTCTCCTCACATGTCTGGGGAGAGAGTCCATCTGAGACATCTTTTTGGCTCTGCTTCAGTCTCCATCATAGCCACGAATTCACACTTCTTAACGTACCCACGGCAGGTGACATTGAATCAAGCTGGCTTACATATGTGGTGTTTGAAGCATGCACTAAGAAACCAGGAGCCAACAGGGCAAAGGCCCAGACTGACAGTACATCTCTAAAAAGGCACCGCGCCAAGGTTGTAAGAGAGAGCATACTTTTCTGTTGAGAACATTTATTTCTCGGAACATCCGTGAGTGTGTGCGTGTACAATATGTATATGGTGTGTGTGTGTCTGTCTGTCTGTGTGTCTGTGTAATTGTTGTTCTCAGGCTGCCATGGAAAACACATGAGCAAACTGTAGAAATTGAACCTGGAGAGTTTTAAGAGGCCAGCCTGAAGGGGATCTATGAAAACCATCAAGAGCAGGTAAACTGGCATTGACTTTGGTAATAATTTATCTCTGCTCAAAGTTTAAAAATATCCTAAAATCACAGTGAATCTAAGAATGTTCACCAATTGCTTATGGGGATGCTGTGTTTATTTCTGCTGCATGTTGTTACTAAGCAGTGGTAAAGCTGGCTTGGATGTGAACTAGGTTCCCTGACTCTGGGCTGTAGTGTACACGTTAGTAATGTAGTAAGCAGTTTACACCCTCATACACACGTTAGTAATGTAGTGGGTCTAAGTTAAATGTGTTTTGGTTTTTAAATATTCATTATTTTCAGTTTTGTGTACTAGTGTTTTACCTGCATGTAGGTACACATACCACACGTATGTCTAATGCGCAGAGGTCAGAAGAGGATGCTGGATACCCTGGAACTGGAGTCACAGACAGTTGTGAGCCTCCATCTGTTTGCTGGGAACCAAACCTAGGAAAGAACATCAAGTGTTCTTAATCCTGATCTGCCTCTATAGCCACTAAGGTTTGTTACACTCATAAGTCATAGCTTTTTTAAAAATTGTTTTAATTCCTGTGAGAAACTTATTTCACAAAGTATGAATCATAGGAATGACCTAGAGTCTCTCCTATCCCCTCAGTGAGCTCAGTATTTTCATGTGTCAAATCAGAGGGCTAATGTGATGAAAGATTTTCAAAGCCCTATCTGGCTTTATCACTCTGGGCTTCAGGAGCTATCTTGTAGTGTGAATAGTCGCTCTCCAGGATGCTGAAGGCGTTTAGAATGTGGGGCTTGTACTCTGCTACCTAAGAGGAGTTTGTCAGGTAAGACACTGGCTTGTCTCATTCTTTCTTTCCTTTTTCTTCTGGGGTGATGAGGAACAAGGCCTAGCTGATAGCTAATAGTACAACCAGATCATCAAGAAGCCATGAGACAGAGGCCATGGGCCGTGTCAGCATTTCTGTAGGCAGCTCAGTCCTGGAAA
The DNA here is from genome assembly GCA_019843815.1 of Montemys delectorum. Lineage (NCBI taxonomy): Eukaryota > Metazoa > Chordata > Mammalia > Rodentia > Muridae > Montemys > Montemys delectorum. Next base: position 8,289 of record JADRCD010217590.1, on the reverse strand, counting down.
GCAGAAGGCAGCATCCAGTGTCTAATGACAACTCTGTGCCCTGCCTTACCAACATCACAGGCCCAGACACTGGCCCAAACCACCAGTCCTTCCTGGACTCTGCAGCCTCCCCTGCAAGCTGTTGTCCAGCCTTGTTCTTGCTGGAGGAGGCTATGACCTATGGTCATAGGAAGTGAATCTATAGGGCAGGGCTTTTCTGTCTTTACCTTGTGATTTTCCCCAAACCAAAAAGTTCCATGAATGAGGTTCCCCTCCTTGTGATAGTAAAAAATAGGTCATTTTGAATTGGCCATATAATCAGTCACAAAACAGGCCTCAAGAGATACAAGAAGATTGAAATAATCCCATGCATCCTATCAGATCATCATGGACTAAGGCTGATCTTCAATAGCAACAAAAACAACAAAAAGCCCATATACACATGGAAGCTGAACAATGCTCTACTCAATGATAACTTGGTCAAGGAAGAAATAAAGAAATTAAAGACTTTTTAGAATTTAATGAAAATGAAGACACAACATACTCACACTTATGGGACACAACGAAAGCAGTGCTAAGAGGAAAACTCAGCTCTGAGTGTCTCCAAAAAGAAACTGGAGAGAACATATACTACCACTTAACAGCACACCTGAAAGCTCTAGAACAAGAAGAAGCAAATACACTCAAGAGGAGTAGACAGCAGAAAACAATCAAACTCAGGGCTGAAATTAGCCAAGTAGAAACAAAAAGAACTATGCAAAGAATCAACCAAACTAGGAGCTGGTTCTTTGAGAAAATCAATAAGATAGATAAACCCTTAGCCAGACTAACCAGAGGGCACAGAGACAGTATCCAAATTAACAAAATCAGAAATGAAAAGGGATATATAACAACAGAAACTGAGAAAATTAAAAAATCATCAGATTCTACTACAAAAGCTTATATTCAACAAAACTGGAAAATCTGGATGAAATGGCCAATTTTCTAGACAGATACCAAATACCAAGGTTAAATCAGGATCAGATAAACCATCCAAACAGTCTCATAACTCCTAGAGAAATAGAAGGAGTCATTAAAAGTCTCCCAAACAAAAAGAGTTCAGGACCAGATGGGCTCAGTGAAGAATTCTATCAGACCTTCAAAGAAGACCTAATACCAATACTCTTCAAACTATTCCACAAAATAGAAACAGAAGGAACACTCCCCAATTCATTTTATGAAACCACAGTTATGCTGAGTATTCTCTCTTGGAGATGGAATGATTTCTGTCTAATCAGGAACTTTTCACAATTTCCATTCATAGAGGCCTTCATAAGAGCTTCTTTCTACTTCTATCATGTTTAATGTTCCAAATAGATTTTAAAAATTGGTTGAGTCCATATTACTTTTAGCTTCAGAAGATATCATGTATATTTAAGAAGCATTTAACTATTATAAATTATTTTGATGCCTTAAAAAAAAAATAAGTCATTTGAACCACCAGTAACTTTTGATGGTTTAGATTCACTCTTTAAAAAGGGCCCTATTAGTTAAGGATACTTACTAAAGTGTGAAAAGAATTGGCAGGCTATGTCTACCCCCAAGCCACACCAATTGCTCAGGCTATGAATACACAACACCTCTCCCAAGGTAACTGATACTATTTTCTCATACTTTCCCAAGAACCTGGTCCTTCTGTGTAAGCAGTTTGCTAGGAAAGACAAGACTAAATAAATCTCTTGGTGCTGTATTCTCTGGTAAAAGCTGTTTCCTGAAGCCATATAGCAATCAATTTTTTTTATGCTTAGGATTTTGTGGTACACAACTGCACACTGATGGATTCCAGTTTCTCTTCTGCTAGTTGTAAAAGGCATGAATACCAAGTTGTCTCTGCCACATGTGGACTGTCTCATCAATTCCTAGGAATGATTTTTTTTTTACAACTCATAGCACAGTGCCAGATCCTTTGACCATCTCAAAGGATGCTTGCCTACAATCTTAGATGATTATATGGTAGTTGCTATTCTTTAATAAGGGAAGAAGAGGGGTTACCTCTAATTCTGTTTATACACAACCCCCCAAAAGACTATTTTAAAAACTATGACTTTCAGAAGCTATATACTTTTATTTATTGTATCAACAAATCCTTATATATCATTATACATTGAATACATTTTGCCTGCAATTCTGACTGAATTTGTACAAGTTAAATAAGGTGCAAACTAACTTAAAGTAGACATTATCCTAAAACTAACTGAATGTACACAAAATGTTCAACTTTTATTAGCATCTTCTTATCTATCAAAAGTTCATGCTTAGCCAGGTGTGGTAATGCATAGCTATGACCCCAGTTCTTAGAAGGTTAAGGCTGGAGCAGAGGATCAGGAGTTCAAGGCTAGCCTGGAATATGTAGTAAGAGACTGTAAAGTGGAGATTTCTGGTTTCTTTGGAGACTCAGGTTATAATGATGTTTTGCTAGGGCAGACACGTGAAAGAATGTTTTGATGAAGCAGACTTAAGTGAAAGATGTTTTGCTGAAGCAAGCATGTGAAAGGATGCTTGATGTTTAGAAGGAATATAAATATGACCCCACAGACAATGGGAGCTCAAGCATTGGTTCACTTTTTTCTACCTTGCTAGTCTTCTCTGACAATCCACATGTATTGGTTCGCCTTACATTGTGTTGCTGAGTTTTGCTTGTGGTGACTTGACAGAGAGAAACTCACCAAAAAACTTCTCGTGAGATTCCTGCGGCTTCTTGCCACTTCCTTGGACTCTGGTGAGCCTCCCAGTTTTTTCTGGATTGAACTGCCCTTGATGATTTGTGTATGGTTTCTGCTGAGTGGATTGGACTGAGAACAACAAAGATTGGAATCACCCCAAAGAACTATTTCTAAACAGGTCAACTTCCCCCATGTCCTAATAACCTTTCTTTTCCACTACCTCTGGTGAATGGTGGGCTAGAAGGGAGGTCAAACTCTTATTAAAGTAGCTTGTCTAAAAAAGGGAATGCAAATGTTGATAGTTAGGGAACTACAGTACCATATAAAATATATGTTATTAAAGATGGTTACTAAACTTCAGACCCTGTGACAAGATGATTAAAACACAAACCTGAATATGGACAGACTAGAACTTTAAAAACAAAGCAAGTTATGAAAGGCAAACTTAAGTTACCCAACAAGACCAGAAAAATGCATTGTACACTGTGTAACATGGAAGGCGGGGCACCTTGGAAATTGAGTGCATTAATGTCACTTGATCCATTTAGTCTGAAGTCCTATTTCCACCTCCTTAGCCCACAAGTCTTGTTTACAGTGTTGCTTGGCAGTGGCACATGAAGAAGGAGTGGCTGGGATTAGCTTTGTACCTAGGTGACTCTACTCTGCTTTCTCAGTAGCTGCACACCCAGTGGATATTTTACTCAGGCCCGATAGGATTAGTGGAGCCATTTCTTTTTGCTCTTGTGGTCAGCCTTTCTTCAAATACAACTCAAAGGGAGGTTATGATTCTTGCTGCCTTTGATCTCTGAGCAGGAAAGGTGATACTAATATAATTAATGGGCTTGGCTGGACCTTGTCCAGTGACCTAAGGGATAGCATAGGCTCTTCAGACGTCTAGAGGAATGGGAAGAGACCAGAGTGTTCTCGTGGCAATTGGTCTCCTGGACATGTATAGGTTTGAAGAAGCCTCTTACCCCAGCAGGATCCCCATCACTGTGTGGCAAAGGCATGTGCAAGTGGCTGTCCTCACTAGCTTTACCCTTCTACTAGCTATATGTCTCCTCTGATCCAAGCACCTTGTCAGATGTACCTGAATTAATAAGGAAAATAGCTTGAATGGAATGCAAAGAGGAAACTGGCCATGAGGGAGAAACAATAGGAGAGAGATGATCTGGTGTATAAACAGCCCCAGCCTAGGAGAGCTGAATCACCAAGCCATGCTGAGCTTAGAATGTGGTTGTCTTCTTCCTGATAAACTATGTTGTATTTGTTGTAATGCATAGACTCTGTTCTTCTCAATCAATATTTCTTTTTTTGAGAAATATTCCTTTAGAATATTCAAGTAAGGCTCTAGACTAGTGGGCATGGGATGCCTGTGCTGACTTTGCTTGAGCAGGATATCTTATCTGAGTTGAACAGTGAGAGCTGGATCTAGCATGCTAAATTTACTGACTGTGCCTAATCCAATACTAGGTCAGTTGGGGAAGGAGCACCACTGTGGAGTTGGTTTGCCTTTTTCTACTTTACAGAAAAGGTCTGCCATTACAGAGGGTCCCCGAGTCATGTTCAGAGCATCCTGAGATTGAACATGAGTAGCTCATGTGCGTTCTTCAGTAGAAATTTAATTGTTGAGAATTTTGTTTGTTTGTTTTAAAGGTTCTTTACTTTAACCAAGGATGGCCTCCAACCTTCAGCAATGGTCTGTTGCAGTGGTTCTCAACCTCTGGGTCTCAACCCCTTTAGGGGTTGCATATCAGATATCCTTCATTTAAGATACTTACATTATGGTTCATAACAGTAGCAAAATTATGAAGTAGCAATGAAATAATCTTATGATTGGGGGTGACCACAGCATGAGGAACTGTAGGAAAGTGTATAGCATTGGGAAGGTTGAGAACCACTGCCCTAGCCTCAGTCTTCTGGGAACTGGGATTATGTTCATGAGCCACCATGACTGACCGGTGAGTCTACTGGAATCCTGTCAGGCTCCCCCTTACCACCCTTGTACAAGAAAAGCAATGAAACCTTGGCTTTCAAGACTGGGTGAAAGTTGGGGGTGCCTTGCAATGGTGTACATATATCCTTCAAGCACTTGAGAGGCTGAGGTGGGAAGGCTGTGAGATTGAGACTTAACTGGGTATTCAGCAAGACTGTGCAAAAAGGGGTGGGGCAGATGAGTATGAATGGGAATCGGGTGAATTTTGGTCTGACTAGACCACAATAGTTGACTAGAAAAGCCATTTAGGCCCATGGTTGCCTTATCTGTGAAATGGAAGTGGCCGTTTTCACGTTGTTCTAAAGACTGTATGAAAGATTAATCTGGTTTATGATCTGTAATATCCTAAAGAAATGCAAATGTGCGGAGTGTAACTTCCCAGGCTGTCTCTGAATCACCTCAAGGTTGTAGGCCAGGTGTCCTTGTCGCCTGGGGTACCACAGTCTTGCCAGGCCTGCCACAAGGAGAGCCCAGAGCACTGAAGCAAGGCTGGGCCACGAGTTCCCTCCCATGTTAAAGAGATAAATACAACTGCTCGTGGACTATCAGAAAGAAAAATCATCTATGTGTCATATAAAAAGAAATCTTTGTGAGGGAATATACCTGTGCAAACTAAAAATCTAAAACATGAGGGCACAGTCAAAGTCACAAATACCATTCTCTTTACATGAGCTCAAAATGTTTCAGGTCATTTATTAATAATGTTCATAATAAACATTTAGGGGGTGAGGGTATAGTTTGTTGCTATAATACATTCTAACTGGAAAGCCCTGGATTCTATTCCCAATACCACAAAAGAATTGAGTAAGAGTAGGACGGAGGAAGGGTGAGAAGGAGGGAGGGTGGAAAGAGGGAGGGAGGAAGGAAGGAATAGAAAACCAGACCAAGTTGCATGAGACTGGGGCACATTGCCCCTGTGTATTTGGTACTCCTCAAACATACACTGTTTTCAAACACTCCTGTTCTTAGACTAGTTTCTTAGAGCCTTTGTCTCTAACATTATACTTCCTTGACGTTTATTAAACTCTTTCATAGGTGAACCCACAAATTCATTGATGAGTAAGTGGAGTGGGTAGTAATTGAGCTTTAAAAAATTCCACCACCCCATAATATCCCCCTGAGTATCTCATTGCTAATGATCAAAATCATGTTATTAGCCATTAAATTCTTTAGATGAAGAAATTACCTTCCTATTAAAATCAAGTGTTCCCTGGAGGGGTAGCATGTTACAACTGTCATACTTCAATATGGGGGCAAAGTGTCAGATGGTGGGAAGATTTGGCGGCGTGAGAGGCCATAAAGTCTGTGAAACTATTTAACTCTGTCACTGTACAGAAAAGGCATCTATAGATAGATAGGCGCTGCACAAACAAATGAGTATGATTATTTCTATAAAACTTTATTTTAAAATGAGGATATACACTTCCCTGGGCCCGTGGGCCATAGTTTTCCAACCTCTGATTCAACAGCATCCTCTCAGATGGACAGCAGCTAAAGACAAAGGAATGCAAAGAAGATGGGGGTCGTGATCCTTGGTAGAGCCGCACTGGATCCTCAGCCAAGTGTCACAGAGCTAGCCCTGTTAAGTTAGTTGGTCATCTTTTGGGGAAGCTGAGCTTACCTGTCTCAAACAACTGGCCTACGACATATGTCTATAGCATTGCACACTTTTCCCCACTGAATTCTATGTAGCATGACTCTCATTTAGCATGCCAATGTAGTCACAGACAAGGCAGCTGCTATTCTACCATTATGATAGCTTAGAATTCCATTAATGTTATTGGGATTCCTAAACATCAAAGGCAAAGAATTTTTGAAAGTAAGTATTAGCCCTTCTGTTATGAAAAAGTTTCAAAAATGTAAAAACACTTTAAAATAGTTGAATGAACATATTTGTATAACCTCAACCTACATTCAAAATTGGTATTGAACTGTATTCTTTTTTCTCTCATTAGATTGTATGGCTTGCAGAAACCACAACTAGGTAAAGATTTTAGGCTCCAGATAGATTTTAAACTGTGGCATGTTCTCCCCTTCCTCTATTTGTGCTAAGCACTTTTTGACGCTTGAAGTATGCTGTGGGTGTCTGAGAAGCGAACTGGGTTCTGATTTCCTGGAAAGCATGCATAAAAGAAGTCTTTTCTCTTTTTGTCCAAATAGCATTTTATTTCAGGATCAATGGTGGCTTATGCATGGTTCTAATTCTTAGTCATGGCATGCTCTTGAAGCAAAAAGAGAATTATTTGTAAGCCTTTTGGGTAGAACAGGCAGGTACGTGTGGGGAGTGACAGAAGGAAGAAGCCCTGAGTGTGTGAAGGCCTGCGTGAGTGTGTGCTGTTGGCTTGGGCACAGCTGTGTCAAAGCCTCAGGCCTTTATCATGGGATAAAATGGCAAAGCCTTCCCAGGGCTAGGCTCAGGAAATGGCAAAGGTCTCCTTGCGGGTCCATGTGTGGGTGTTAATAGTGTGTGTAGAGAATGCCCACCCTAGCTTTCTTTCCCTGCATATTCCCAACCTGAAGACTGCCCCTGTAAACAAAAACTTCTGGAAGACTACATCTGACCTTGAACAAAAACTCAGTACTGTGGGAGGTTGGAATGTTGCAGGTCCAGAGGCTGACTACTCTGTTTTGGGCTAAGTTCTGTCCCTCCAGAACATACATGCGTGTGCACATGCGTGCACACACACACACACACACACACACACACACACACGCACACACATGACCCTCTGTCAGAACTAACATCTTGTAATAATAAATAAAAGCTTTTGGGAATCTATTGACTTAGTAGGCAACTAACGTCTGCTTCTACCAATCCAAAAGCTGAGAATGCCTTCTGTCTGCAGCTCCAGCCTAGAGAAGGCCTTTCCCCATCTCCATGTCTGTGGTGCCCTAAGGCACCCACTAATGTAGTTTAAACTTCCCAGATCTGTGACTTTCTTGTCCTCTAAAACCAGGAAAACGCGAAACTGCTTCCATGTTGGAAGATGGAATATGATGCAACAAAAATCTGTGTTTTCAGGCCACACTCACTCAAATGGCTCCAGAATAAACAATCCCATATTCCCTTTAAAATGGCAGCTGTGGGTTTGTTTCAACCCCCTAAAGAGACGGCTCCTACCAAGATGAGCTAAACCTCTCTCCTTGATCCAGCTGTACACCGTAAACCCTGCTTCCTTGTCCATCTGTAATAACTCCACCTGCCTTGGCTGTTTGCAATAATGCCGCCTCTGTTCAGCTGTATGTAATAAATATGCTGAGCTTCCGAGCTGCTTCAGTTTCTCCACCAGAGAGCCCCGTCTCCCTGAACTCAGCTTGTACGTGTCTGTATGTTTATCTTTTCTTTCCACATTCCCTCATCATCCCAAACAAGCGCCAGCTCATGGGCCAGGCAAAGACTCTGCCCACTGCAGAGACAAGCTATAGCTCCATGCAGAGTGAGCTTCGGTGGGCTTCGAACTCAGGCATCACTCCTCTTGTGACAGGCAGTGCAATATGGAAGGCTCAGGTAAGCTGGAGTTACACCTGAGCCTATGGAAAAACTAAACCTGACCATTGGGGCGAACAACAGAGGGCGGAGCATCCTCAAATTGGAGCAAAAAAAAAAAAAAA
>JADRCD010217588.1:0-43132 GCA_019843815.1 Montemys delectorum | reverse complement strand
GTGCAGGACAGTACTGGGTGATGGTGTTCAAGTCTACAAAGACGGACGGAGGCCAGTTTCAGGGTTCTGTTCATCCACAGATGTTCAACATCCTCATTTCATTTCAAATCCCAGTTGAAAATCTCATACTCTCATGATGGGCAGTGGTGACTTGACAAATCGGTGAGGTGGCAGAGGCAGGCAGATCTCTTGAGTTCAGGGTCATCCTGGTCTACACAGTGAGTTCCAGGACAGCCAGGGCTACATGGAGTTTTTCTCAGGGGGAAAAAGTGTGATAATTCATAGTGACAAGAACTCTGTTGCCCTTTGTAATGACTGTTGGATTAAATCTGTTTTATGGAAGGGATGCTTGTCCCCTTGAGCCAAGAGCCGGCTTCTAGCAGAGCACATGGTGAGGTGATGTGGGAGCACAAAGAATCAAGAGTTGGAAGGAAGGAAGGAAGGAAGGAAGGAAGGAAGGAAGGAAGGAAGGAAGGAAGGAAGGGGCTGTAGTATATTTTTTCCCCTGTTCTAGCCAAAGAGAGTGGTGGGATTGGCAGCCATTTCCAAGACTCTCTCCCTTCTGATATGTGTCGCACATTCTAAAGTTGCCCAAGGTTATGTTCAGGTTTAGAGACGGACTGTAGATCTCAGTTACGTGCTTAGGATTTATACAATGGGAGAGAAGGATGAAATTTGCCAATTGAAGAGTTATGGGCTCTGGAGAGTCTAGCATCCCCTCCTAAGCTTTCTAAGCCTCAGTGTCAAGGGTTTAGAGCTTGACAAAGCTGACCTCCCCTGATTCACTCAGGTTTTCATCCTGTACGATGGCAGTATGTAGCCTGATTATATGTCCTAGCCTTCCTACTTCCTACTATTGCTTGCTTGAGGCTATCCTGGCCCCCCACCCCCACCCCTCTCCTCCCGGTTCTAGTATTATAGTATGCGGCTGGCTATCTCTTGTCTTGATCCTCAGGTGTGACTCTTGCTCTGTCTTCCAGAGTCCCGTTGTGACAAGGACCTGGACACACTCAGTGGTTATGCTATGTGCCTTCCCAATTTAACCAGACTTCAGACCTTCCACTTTGCAGAGCACCGGCCAATTCTGTGTGTAGAGATTAAGGTGAGCTTTCATTCATGGTGGGACAGCACTACAGGTAAAGGGAAAGGTTGCTCTCGGGCAATGAGTTTTCCTGGCCCTGCTGTGAGCGTGTGTTGAGCCTTTGTCAGGAGCTCAAGTAGCCTCTTTCCCACAGCTTCCCTAAGTGTCCGTGTGCTCTAGCCCCTTTCATAGCCTCTAGGTACTACATTAGGTTCCTTCCTAGGTGTTAACAATGGGGAAGCCAACCCACACACCCAGGCTGGGAAAACTTTGGTTACAGGAATTGGAAAGAAATGTGTTGGGTGCCCCTCTGATCAGAATGTATCTGAAAACCTCAGTCTTGGCCACGTGCTTGCTGCTTCCCGCATTGAAGACCCAGTCCTAGGATACCTTCTGACAGAGACTGCTTCCTGTGCAGGAGGGCTTTCTCAGAGGCACAGACACCTGTGTGCCTACCAAAGTCCCTGTGAACTGGCCCAGAGTTCTAGATCTTAGACCAAGACTCCCTTACTTCAGCTGCCTATGTGCAGTACTTGGCCAATTGCCCTAGAAGCCACCTCCACCCTCAACCCCACAGGACCATTCAACTTTTCCTCTTCTATCTTCTGAAAGGTGCTGACCTCCAAGGCATCCCTTTGCCCAAGTGCTTGGGTCTTGTGATCCTTGAGGGCTGGACATTCTGTCTCTCCCAATACATTGTCCAGAACTAAGCTCAGGCAATGTGTGCTGACAGCAGGCAGATTTTAGAAGGCAGCAGGGATCCCTGACGTTCTGGAAACCTAGCAACTATCAGATGGGCACTTTGTAGGCAATACATTAATAGCAGTGGGAGCAATGGTTGTGCTACTTGGAGCTGGGAGCCCTGGACCCATCTCCACTCTTTCTAGTCTGCCAGTGAGAGTACAAAGCTGCTCTGTATTACACTCCTGCAAGCCAGGCAGTCCTCTCAGGGAGAGGGCTGTCCTTGGAGGCAGAGAAGTATACCATGAAGAGGAAAGTTGAAAGCACAACAGTTTCTGGGGATATTTTTACCTGATACTTGTTCTCTATCTCATTGTGTGTGCGTGTGTGTGTGTGTGTGTGTGTGTGTGCGTGTGTGCGTGTGTGCGTGTGTGCGTGTGTGTGTGTGTGTGTGTGTGTGTGTGTGTGTGTTGAGAACTATGTGATTTCTTCCTAAACATTTTTTCTCTTACATTACAGCCAAAATGTGGGTTTATTCCTTTCTCAAATGATGTTACCCACGAGATGAAGCACAAGGTGTGTCGATACTGCATGCACCAGCACCTCAAGGTGAGATTAGAGTCCAGTGTAGGAGTGCAGAGCATAGGGCATTTGGCCTGAGGGGAAGCCACTTGGAGTTTGCAGAAGATGAAAAGGAATGGCTGAGAATCCTCTTTTTGTTCCATAAGCAGCTCATATTGATTTTATTATTTTAAGAGTTTTGATCTTTTTGATTATAATTTATTTGTGGATGTGTGTATTCAAGTGTGGGTACCTGTGTGTGAGGTCAGAGGACAACTTGTGATTGGTTCTTTCATTCCACTGTATGAGACATCTGTGGATCAAACTGTTTATGCAGTGCTGGCCACTAAGTGCCAGGTTTCATGCATACAAGGCAAGCACCTACCACCTCAGCTAAGCCCTAGTCCTCCCTATCCTCTTCTACCATGAAGCACCCCCTCCCCCCCGCCCCCAACTCCTGCTTGGCTCTGCTCTAGTTCTCTGACCTTTAAACATATCCCTACATCATACCCAGAGGTAGAGGTTGGAGAGGCTCTGCATGTGTCAGAGCTGGGCTGTCAGCTCTCTGAGCTTGAGCCTCGCGATGCTTTCATTTCCATCCACTCTGCTGCACTTTTCATTTTCCCTGACTCTCTCTCTCCCCGTGTGGCCGACGTGCAGTGCTCGGTTTGCGCATGCCTTAGCAGTGACTGCAGGCGCGGCTCTTGTTTTTCTTTATGGGCAGCACCCTTTTTGCATAAACATGTTTAATTAAGTTCAGTTAATTTCTTTTTCTTTGTTGTTTGTGTCTTGATGTTTTAGCCAAGCAGTCACTGCTGAATCCAGTGGTGGGAGCCTTCCCTGGTTTCTTCTGGAGGTTTCATTTGTAATTTTAGATCTTTAGCTATCTTCAGTTAATTTTTGTGTGTGGTGTTAAGTTTCCAGTTTTATTCTTTTACATATAGATAGGTATCTGGTTTTCTCAGTTTCTATGACTGTCCTTTTCTCTAAGCATTGGTCCCTGCACACTTGTTGAAGATGTTAGGCACTTAGGTACTGTGTTTTATTTTTCTTATTAAAGATTTGTTTTTATGGGCTGGAGAGATGGCTTAGTGGTTAAGAGCACTGACTGCTCTTCCAGAGGTCCTGAGTTCAATTCCCAGTAACCACGTGGTGGCTCACAATGGGATCTGATGCTCTCTTTTGGTGTGTCTGAAGACAGCTACACTATACTCATATAAATAAAATAAATAAATCTTTTTTGAAAAAAAGATTTGTTTTTATGTGCATTGGTGTTCTGCCTGCATGTCTATTTGAGGGTGCCCAGATCTTCTGGAACAGTATTTACAGATAGTTGTGAGCTTCCATGTGGGTGTTAGGAAGTGAACTCAGGTCCTCTGGAAGAGTATCCTCTGAGCCTCTTAGCCTCTGAGCCATTTCTCCAGCCCCAATTACTTTAGTCTTTTGTGTTGGAAGATTTTTTTATTACTTATTCAAGATACCATCTCTTCTCTCCCTCTTTCCTCCCTCTCTCTCCCTTTCCTTTATCCCTTACCTTCTCTTGCTTTTTAAAGACATGGTCTAATGTAGCCTATGTTGGCTTTGAATCCTTAAGTAGCTGAGGATGACATCCACCTTCTCGGAGTGTAAGCATGGACTACCCCAGTTCCTGTCCTTGGCTTTGACAGTTCTGGTGTAGGTAGATGTGGACATCTTGGAATTTATCTTAACAGTTATAGTTTATCTCCTCTGTTTACTCAATAGAGCTACTGACCTTTCTAGTTACTCTTCATTTGAGTTATGTTTTTCAAGTACACACTTATTTAGTTATTAAAATACTTATTAAATGATATTGTGTTTGTATCAGTGTGGACATGTGTATGAGGCATGCAGACCCATCCATAACATTTTTTTCAGAAGGTAAAAGGTTTTTAAAATTTGTTCTTTGATAACTTCATATATAAATATATAACATATACTGGTCATCTGTCCTCTTATCCTGTCTCCAACCCCTTTTCATTGTTATGGTTACTAAGTAATGTATTATTTACATATGTGTATGTGTGCATTGTACAACACTCATGAGTGAGGAAGCCAAAGGATGACTTTCAGGAGTCACTCCGGCCTCAGCGAAGTGCTTTTTCTCGTCAAGCTGGATTGCAAGCTTCCAGGAGAGTCTCTTGTTTCTGCCTCCCATCTTGCTGCAGAAGTGCTAGTATTACATACACTTGTTTTGCTTGGGTGCTGAGATTGAACTCAGGTTTACCCACTGAGCCATCTTGCTAGCCTGTTTAACTGTTTTTAAGGTAGGGTCTCATGTGGCCCAGACTGACTGTAAACTTTCTCCTCCTGCCTACCTCTCAAGTCCTGGGACCATGGTCACACAAACATGCCTGGCTGTTACAGTTTGTTTAGTGACTTCTCTTCTTATTCTATAATGGATATATATATATATATGTTTTAAATTTTATTATTATTTGGGTGTATACATGTTAAGACACACATGTTTGAGAGTCAGTTCCCTCTTAACATTGTCAGTTATGGGACTGGAACCTAGGCCTCCAAGGCTTGTTCTGCAAAAATTTCCCCCTCTGAGCCATCTTGCCAACCCCATAAAGTCTCTATTCTTGTTCACATATAGTTCCTGAACTCTTTACTTGATTAGCTTGCTGGGATTGATATTTTCTCAAGCCAGTATGTCTCTCAGTGTGTGCGGGGGGGGGGGGGTGAGCATGAGTGTGAGCACAAGCCCACTTAGTCTTCAGCAGGGTTCTTAGGCTTTGTTTTAACTTTTTCTTCTGTGGAGCCTCACTCAGGTAAGCTCAAGTGAGAGCTTAGGGCCTCCTCTTGCCTTTCCAAAGCCTGTTCATGGTTTCTAGATTTCAGGAATGTGTTAGAGCTTTTCAGAACCTTTGTACATCCTCATTACTCCGTTTTTTCTTTTTGAGTTTGCTCTAATTGTGCAATTCTCACTGTGTAAGGAACTGAAGTTAAATTGTAGCCTTTAGATTTTTTTTTTTTGACAAATACCCGGGAAAAGACCTCTGTGCAGTGTATGAGCTCTCAATCAGGTCAGTAAAGGCAGCCATTCAAGGACAGCCTTCCTGGAACTGAGAGTCAGGCAGGGCCTGCCCTGTTCTGTGTTCTTCATGGAGGCTGCCAGGCTGCTGTGTGTGTAAGTTTCATGTTTGTTTCCCTTGGGGCTAGTTTTATGTGAGCTTGACATAAGCTAGAGTCATTTGGGAAGAGAGAACCTCGGTTAAGAAAGCGTCTCTATTAGATTAGCCTGTGGGACACTTTGTTGATTAATGATGATGTGAGAGAGCCCATTCCATAGGGAGCAGTATCCTACAAGGAACAGTGTCACCTGTGCTCCCGAGTTGTGTAAACAGGCTGAGCAAACCATAAGCAGCTCTCCATGGCTTTTGCTTCAGGTCCTGCCTCTGGGTTTCTGCCTTGCTTGACTTCTTTCCCTGACTTTCCTCAGTGACAGAAATGGCAGTGTAGGGTGAAATGAACCCATTCTCCCTTAAGTCAGTTTTGGTCATGGTGGTTTTTCATAGCAATAGAAACCCTAGCTAGGACAGAGGGATGAGAATAGGACATTAAATTGTCAGAAAGAAACTGGGCATGGTGGTGCACACCTTTAATTCTAGCACTTGGGAGGTAGAGGTAGGCGGATTTCTGCAAGTTTGAGGCTAGCCTGGTTTACAGAGAGAGTTCTAGGCCAGCTAGGGTTACACAGTGATATAAAAAACCAAACCAAACCAAAACAAAAGTGTCAAGCTCACTATTCTTATTTAGAGTTAGCTGATTTTCTTTTTCTTTTTTTAATAAGATGGATTTTTATTTTTATGTGAATGAGTGTTTCTTGTATGTGTGCATGAGCTCCATTCCTGGTGCCCACAAAGGCCATAATGAGGCTGTCAGAATCCTTGGAACTGGAGTAACATTTGTGAGCAGCCATATATATGCTGGTAGAACAACTTGAACTCTCTGCAAGAGCAGCTAGTGTTCCTGACCAACAAACCTTCTATCTACTTGTATTTTTTTTAAAGTATATGTTCCCTGGGTTCTTAAAGAACTTGAGACACTTTCTGAGGTCTCAAGATTTGTGAGTCTGGTAAGTTTTGCTAGTTTTTACATAGAAAAACCATGTCCAACTTATATGATAGGATTAGGAAGTATATATTTTAAAATTAGGGAATAATACCCATTCATAACTGGTAATTGGACCTCCTCCTAGTGTGATTTGGTTATCTTTCCAAACATGTTCCCATGGTAACAGTGTATACATAACATAGGTGCTGGTGGTCATGCCTCTTTCCATGTTTTCTATTGGTGGAGCATGCAGATACACTTACAAAGCAAAGTAAGATTGTGTTGTTTGTACTTGTTCTATCCAGTGCTTCCCCCTGACTATCATCTTTGAGGGTTTTTTGTTGTATGTTTTCCTTAAAATGTGTTTGATACATAAGTATACTTTTAAAGCAAGTATGACATCACATTATATGTGTTGTTGTGCCAGTTGAATAAGTCCTGATGGGTGTCAGTCCATCTTTTGGAGTGGCTGCATTCATACACGCATTCATCCCTTCATTGTATGTGGGCCCTGCCGAGCAAGTGGACGTCCTTTCTTCCTGCAGTAAATATCTTAATGTCTGCAGCAAAGGCCATGTCCTCGTCCCTGTTGCCTCTTTGCTCTGTGTAGTTATTTTAGAGTCCTTCAGGTTTTCTCAGTTTGGAGATGTATACATTTTAAATTTTGGTGGTCACAACAAACGGTTGTGTCGGGTTCATTCTACGACGTCACAAGATTGCACGTGCAGTGTCCTTCCCTGCTGGTAGCAGTGTACAGACTTGCCATTCTCACTGCCAAACCTTCAAGTGGAAAGCTGCTGTTTTCTTCTGCTCACAGGAGGGCTGAACTGGCAGTGACTGAGGCTAAGGGTTAACTGGAGTTTCCTAGGGTGAGGAGTCAGGTTGGCTCCTTCCTTGTTGGCCCCTTGTTGGGACCTTTTCCAGGTCAAGGCTGCAGTCCCATTGGGGGTTATGCTGTTTTTTTTGTTTTTGATGTTTTTTTGTTTTGTTTTGTTTTTTGTTTTTTTTTGAGTTACTTGTAGTCATAGACAAAATATTTGATACTATTATATTGGTGTTTTACCAGGTAGCAACTGGAAAGTGGAAGAAAATCAGTAAATACTGTCCCCTTGACCTCTACTCAGGGTAAGAGTCCCCTTTCAGTTGTAGTTTTGAGGGTGTGTGGTGCCTGCTAAGGGAGCGCCTTTGAGGTGGGGGTTTTGAGAGTTATTTTGTGAGGTGTTGATAGGGTGTGTATGTGAGAAGGGGGGGCGGGAGATGGGGCATGTTCTGTGAAGTGAGGATAGTGGAGCTTGGGGCCTTCTATGAGGGAGGACCCTGGGGGCTGTCAATTGAGGTCAAGAGTATGGAGTATTTTATACTGTGGGGAAAGTAGGGTGTATTCTGTGAGCTGGTGGTAGTTAGTGTCTGACATGTCAGCAGTGGGGCATGTTCTATAAGGTGGGTGTTTGTGAGGTTGGGAATATTTATGGAAGTTCTGTGAGGTGGTAAATGTGGGACTTGGTGAAATGGGAAATGGAGGTATTCTATGAGGTGGAGATGGGGCTCTGCTCTGTCTAAAGGGCTCTTTGCTCATTCCAGAAAACAAAATGTTATTATTTTTCCTGTGAGAACCAAATCAGGTTGGCAATGCATTAAGGGAGAGTCATGATTGATTTACCTGTGCACCCAAAGCTGCATGTTTTGAAGCAAACAATAATACAGAGTATCATTGAGAATTTGTAACTTGTCAAACCTGAGTCAGGAGCTGTCCTTAAAATGTTCATAATGCAGCCTTTTCAGAGCTGACTGTGGGTGACTGTGCTGACCCCAGGACATGGCGTGGGATCCTTACCTGGGATGGGTTTGCATCCCTGGGAGCCCTGTAGATTTCATGTGGGAGTGAGAAGGGGTCGTGTTCAGGGACACTGATGGAAGTGCCTGGGTAAGGTAAGGTCTAGAGAGGAGGAGACAGCAGATGCCAGTTGCTAATGAGTAGGGCAGAATTCAAGAGAGAGATAGTCCCACAGCTCTCTGAGGTGGAGGGAGGGTGAGAGGTCCCATGTTCCTGCCTCTTTTAGGCTTCCTGAACTTTCCAGAGCTCTGTCACAGGGATCACAATGCTTGGGTGCCTGCTGCAGCTGAGGGTCAAGAAGGGGGAGAGCTACATGGACTTTGAGTGACGGATGCGCCGTGGCTTTCTGGCTCCCCTGCCTCTACAGGGTTCCTTGTGGTGCCTTTGAGCCCTAGACTAAGCTCCTTTTCTGCATTCAGGCCACAGTTACTGGATTAAGGTAGCTCAAGATCCCAGCTCAGTCTGGAGCTATGGGTATGGATGTGTGGATATGAGGCCCAGCCTACTGCCTTTAACACCTCCACTGCTTTGTCCTTTCAGAAATAAGCAGCGTATGCACTTTGCCTTGAAGAGTCTGCTGCAGGAGACGCAGAATAATCTTAGGATATTTAAGGTAAGGACTGTTTTCGGTCCATGCTGGTTTCTAAGTTAACCTATCACACTGTGATCCTGGCCACAGGTTCTCTGACCACATCTATTGAGGTGTCTAGGCTGGTTTGCCTCAGACGGAGCTCTGTCCTTGACATTTCGGGAGGAGATGGAGCTGAAGGAGGGAGGGAACAAGGTAGGGCTAGCCTTGGCAGGAGGTAGTGGCTGTGGCCATGCTGGGAACGTGTCTCTAGAGTTCTCTTTGCTATTGTCCAGAGGGCAGTAGGCTTGAGGCAGCATGTAGACTTGTGTGAGGGAGCAGACTGAGAATGGGCGTCTTCAAACCTGTGCCTTGCTTGGTCTGGGAAAAGAGACGGGTGAGCTAGAGGTCCTGTCTTCTGTCTTGCTGCTGTGTCATGGGCTGCTATTAACTAGATCTACTTTGAGAATTTCCTTGCCCTGGAGGCTGGTCAGAGTAATCAACATCCTTCTTTGTCTGTCTCCATCTCCCCAAATCCAGGAATGGAAGACAGTTTTAATTAATTTTACTCTTTCAAAAAAATAAAAGATAAAATTGGCTGTGGGTGTGCACTTGCTGTGGTACTAGTGTGGAGACAGGGCAGCCTTTGTGAGTCAGGTTTCTTTCCACAGTGGGTGATCTGAGGATTGAATTAAGGTTACGGTTGAGTCATCCCTCTCCCCAGAGTTGTTTTTTTTTTACTCTTTAAGAGATTAGGAATCTGACATTTGAATCCTTGAGATAAATCTCTTGAGCCCATTTCTGAACCTGTCAGGTCACATTTGAGGTATCTGGTCTGCAGTTTCTGTGTAATCCACATGGAAGAATCCAGAGATCAGGTAGTACTTCCCCAAGAGGCAGGTTAAGGGAAGTGATCTGCAATGGCTTTTTTAAAATAAAAAATTTTTAAAAACTCATCTCTTTTATTGTGTGTATGTGTGTGCATGTGTGCATGCGTGCGTATGTGTGCACGAGTGCATGTGTGTGGGTCAGAGGACAACTTGCAGGGGTTGGTTCTGTCTTTCCATCATGTGTATCCTTGTCTTTAAACTAAAGTCATCAAGCTTGGTGGCAAGCACCCTCATCCCCTGAGTCATCTTGCTGCCCTGTGATGGCTTTTTAAAACAGTAGGGTAGCAGTACCGTGAGTTCCGCACAGTGAGTACTGGCAGCTCTCTGGTTCTGATGCTGTGCACTCGATTCTCTCTCACATTTTGCAAACCAGCAAAGCAGAAATTCCTGAAGCCGATAGTCCCTACTTGGAGAAGCTGCCCGGTTGTACTCAGTGATCTCATGCTGGATACTGGATTTGTGTTGAGAGTCAGTGTTGAGTTCCAGGAGCTCTTGTTATAGAGTCACCACTCTACCTAAGCTGTGGGTCTGCTGGATGCCCCATAAGATCCTTCCTTGCATGGTTATATTTGTATGTGTAAACACTGTCTCTGGATTTCACATTTACAATGTCCCTCAAGTCTAGACCCTTGATGCTGGGGTGAAACCTTGCTGTGAGGACTCCCTTGGCCACTTCTGGGTCTGGAGGAGGGACCAACTTTACCATGAGCACAAATGGCTCTACCCTGGATATCAGGTGATCATCTTAGTTCCACTTTGTTCACTCTCTTCTTCCTCTTGCCTAGCATGGTAAGCAGTGCCTTCATTTATCCCTTAGAAAGCACCTAGACAGGGCCTCTAGAAAGACATTCCAGGATCCAGTGAGGAGGAGAGCCTTCCCATACCTCTCAAGTCAGAGACTGTTCTCTCAAGCCCTTAGCATCTCACACTAACTCATTGCCTCAGAGCCTTCGAAGGTCAGTCTAGTTGTTATTTTCTGAGGCATTTCCACCTTGTGCCACAGCTCTGAGGCCACCTTGTAGTATCTTTGTTAAGATCCTTATGGGTGCTTGGATGTTGTGTCTGCTCATATTTTGTTGTTTACACTGACCAGACTCCATGTGGAAATGGTGCCAAGGGCAGGGTTCACAGAGTAGTTCTAGAGGGCCCACCACATGGCTAAAATATGAAGGTGTGTAGTTCAAAGAACCTTGAAATGCTCCTGGCGTTGTGCATGGGTCAGGTTCTTATCACAGCCAGTTCTTATCAGCAGTGGGCAGCATGTGTCCTTGCTTGAACTCTGGGAATAAGTCTGAGTGCTGTGTGGTAAGGAACATCTTTGAGGGGCTCTGTGAAGATCAACAGTCTTAAAACAGGAGGTTTTCATATCAGTAATCCAGTCATTTCTCTTACCCCAGGATTGGCTCTGAGGCTTCCACCAGCTCTGGGGACTGTGGGGCCCAGTCCTAACCCCTAGTTCTTGCTTGGGCCTTCAAGTAAATGGTGATTTGTGGACATCTGTGGCTTTATGCTCAGCATTTGCTTGTAGACATGCTGTGAGATCATTGTCTGAGAGTGTCAGTCCAGGGAGCTGGCCTCAAGTTTTTGGAGTTTTCCTCCTTTGCATGCCTATGACATAGCATGGAAAGTGAGATTTTTCTGAGGAGTTACTGTGCAGCAACCCTGATTAGGCATGTTTGAGATCAGCGGGGTCCTATGTCTGTGCCCTGCCCCTGCTTTTGTTTCTATCAGCTTGTGTGATCCATCTCCCTTTCCTTTTTTTCCCTGCCTAAAGAATGGAGAGCTGATTTATGGTTGTGGTGATGCCCGGAGCCCTGTGGCTGACTTGAAGGAGCTCGCACATCACCTGAAGCCCTTCTTCTTCCCTTCCAACGGCTTGGCCAATGGGCCTCACTGCACGAGGGCTGTGATCCGAGAGCTGGTGCATGTTATCACCAGGGTGCTGTTGAGCAGCTCAGACAAAGGCCGAGCAGGTGCCCTGAGGCTTGGGCTCCAGGGCCCACAAGTCTGTGAAGCCAGCCCTTTCTTCAGGAGCCTACACCACCAAGGTAGGGCCTGGCCTTCCCTCTACAGGCACATTGAGACTACCCTTCCCATGGGCATCCAGAGTGGGACCTACAGAGTGACTTTTATGTCCCTGCTTGGGTTCATGGTACCTTTGGGGATGTGGTCTAGTTGTACCAAATGAGGCTTAGCTGACTCATAGGGTCAAGACTTGTTTTTGCATTGTAGATGGTTTGTAAGCTGCTTGTCACACTTGGATTATAATGGTTTCTAGCAATAGATTGTGTAATGACTTAGTGCTTTCAACTATACTTTTTTCCTCTTGATCATCTTGACTTTGGATACAGATTCTCCTCAGTCTGTGTAAGAGAAAAACTGAGACCAGGAATTCTTTGTAGCTGGGCTGAGTGCCATGGAGTGAGGACTGGCTTACAGGGCCTCTGGTACAGTTGCCTTCCTGATCAATAGTAGGGAGATGGGGTCAGCCCTGCCACTGTAGTGTGTTCTGATGACTCATGAATCAGGGTCAGGTGTGACTCTCGGGGACTACAGAGACCTTTGAGTTTGACAGTGCCCTGTGTCCTTCAAAAACCCCACAGGCCTAGCCTTCCTTGTTACTTCCCCATTCCAACTGTTTTTGAAAAAAATTTTTCAAAAAACCAAAAACGAAAAAAAAATTTTTTTTTTTAAACTACAAGTGAATTTTGGGGGGTTTGTTCTTGTTTTGAAAGCAGTTCCTATTGTTTCAAAAATTTGGTTGAAACTAAACCCATAGTCTGGGAGGACACAGATGGGTGCTGGTACTTAGGTATCTGGGGACTCAAGAGGAGGCTCTCCAATGTCCGAGGCTTCCCTTGCAGACCCTCCCTGACACTTACATGCAAACAGGCCTAAGTCATGAATGAGTCATATTTGAAACGATATCATACTCATATTTTCTTGTCACTGGTGGTCCTTGAATAGCATAAGTCTATCAGCACATGTAGATTTTCATCTTTTAGCTACCTTACACATTCACTGCATGAGCATCTTGCTGTCTTGACTCAGAGCATCTGTTATGTGGCTGAGAGGGTCTCGCTGGAGTGCTTGAGTCTACATTGTTCCCTCTCCTGTTTTTGCCTTTAGTTGATTGTGAGAGATAGTCAGGGATGTCAGGCCCCAGTTGAGAAGGCAATGTACACATTATTTTAAGTGCATGAGCAAAGGATGGAGTTTTGCTTCATTTGTCCCAGCAAGGACAGGACCTTGCCAGTAGTCTTAACCACAATCCATGGCTCTGCATGTTTATTAGCTTGTCCTGTGGCAGCCAGGATCTTGCCCCTCTCTGCATGGACTTAATGGTTTTTGACTCTGGAAACCCCAGTTGGACTTGAGGGTTTGAGGATATCTGAATGATTTTTTTTTCTTGTTTTTTCAAGACAGGGTTTCTCTGTGTAGCCCTGGCTGTCCTGGAGCTCACTGTGTAGACCAGGCTGGCCTCGAACTCAGAAATCCACCTGCCTCTGCCTTCCAAGTGCTGGGATTAAAGGCGTGTGCCACCATGCCTGGCCTGAATGATTTTTTTGTAGTTCTGGGCTTTATCTCATTTAGGATTATCTTTAATTTTAAATATAGAATGACTTCTAGGGCATGCGATTGAGTTAAAGGATATTCTTTGTTGATGTTTGGACAGCACAGGGCCAAAGGGAGAGGCACTGTCTCTACCTTTTCTGTGTGTAGAGCCACTGGGTCCTTATGGTGGTCTGAGGTCAGTCAGCCTTGTACCTCTGTGAGGTGTGCAGATCTGCCTCAGTGCGAGGCTGGAGCCTATAGGCCTTGTCTGTGCTGCCCAGAGTGAGCTCTGCTGTCTGCACCAGTCTGGGTTTCCCTCCTGGGTCTCCCTCCTGGGTCTCCCTCCTGGGTCTCCCTCCATGGTTTTCAGGTGTTGATAATAAACCTGCTCTCGTTCTCCCTTGATGTTCTTGGTAGGAAAAAACACCCCAGAGCACTCGGGGTTACCGAAGGGCTGTCTTCTATACAAAACCCTCCAGGTGCAGATGTTGGACCAGCTGGACATCGAAGGCCTCTACCCTCTGTACAACCGGGTTGAGCAATACCTGGAGGAGTTTCCTGAGGAGAGGTGAGGCTAGGCTGAGATCAAGGTTGCTTGAACTCCAGAACAAAGCAGAGCTCTTAGAACCCAGCTCTAGGAGGTGCCTACAACCAACTCTGCCCAGGAAGTCCCTTGTTGGGGTGTGCCAGGGTCTCTGAGGTTCATGGTTACTAAGACACTAGAAATAAAGCACTTAGGAATGCAACCATTCTGAAATCCTATGTCAGGGCCTGGCCTGTAGAGGGCAGTGTTGTCCCACAGGCTGCTCCTGGAACACTGGCAGTCTCTGCCAAGCCTAAGGCCCCAGGACTGCACTGTGGGTCCCCATGTCCACACCCATATTGTCTCACCGACAGGATTCTTTTTGTACATCATTGGCTTTTTCTTTAGAGTATGGTGAACAGCTCAGGCTGAGCCTTGGCCTCCTGGAGCCCTGGGTTTTGTGGAAGATCTTGATGTTGCAGAATCAGGCTTACTGAGAGAAAGCAGTAGATGTTTTAGGTGCTTTTCCAACAGTGTGGTTGTTGGGCTGTGTTGTGTCCTTAGAGCTTTGTCACCTGTTCATTTGGTGCTGGTGCTTTTCCTTCAGGAAAACATTACAGATAGATGGGCCTTATGATGAAGTATTTTACCAGAAACTGCTTGATCTATCCACTGAGGATGATGGGACAGTGGCCTTTGCGTTAACAAAGGTGAGTAGCCCCATTAAGAAGCCCCACATGCCTTCCTGAGAGTTTTCCTTCACAGCAGTGACAGCCCAGAACTTAGATTTAAAGCAAAGAGGCTGCACTGTTTCTTAGGTGGAGTGGGCCGGTGACCATAATGCAGGGTCCACGTGGAATTTCTCTTGGCCCTAATAGGCCAGAGGCAGGCCCCAGTGCTTGGTGGCCCTGGGCTCCATCTTTTGGATCCTGTTGACTGTCTTCCTTGGCTGAAAGAATTCCACTGGGAACAAAAAAAAACAAAAACAAAAAAAACAAAAAAAAAACCTGCTGGTGCCTAGGAACTGGCTCTGAGATGGGCTGCTGGTAGTCAGGTTTTCATGTCAGATATACCCAGAGAAATGAGGATCTATGCTCACCCTAGAACTGTACAAAGACACTCACAGTGCTCTGCTGCTAAGGTAAGGACTATTGCAACCCTCATGTTGTCAGCATGTGGCTGTACCAGGTTAGAAATCACACTTGCAAGTCCACTGCATTTGTTGCGTGGATAGATCAGGGGCGCACTTCTGACCAACAGAACAGTTCCCAAAGGGTCCACAATGATGATTGTGTGTACAGCACTCTCTGAAAATGATGTGGATTGCTGCTTCCTAGGGTTTGAGAAGGGGAGATACTTGTGGAAGTTCACAGTCTCCATGGTAATGGCAAATCACAAACATGTATGTGGACATGGAGGATCTAACAGGTCATGTCAGAGTCATGCTCATTTCCCATTATGATGCTACTGTGTAGTTTTGAGATGTTGCTGGAAATTGGGCACAAAGCCTTAGAACATGTTAGAACGTGGAGCTTGGGCTCATTCAGTCTCAGTCTCAGTCTCTCTGTCTTTCTCTCTGTCTCTCTCTCTCTCCCCCTTTTTCTCTCTCCTTCCCTCTCTCCCTTCCTTTCTCCTTCTTTTCAAGGCAGGGTTTCTCTGTGTAGCCCTGACTGTCCTGAAACTCACTCAGTAGACCAGGTTCAGTCCATTATCATTACGGTGGGAAGCATGACAGCGTCCAGGCAGGTATGGCACTGGAGGATCTGAGAGTTCTAACTCTTGTTCCAAGGACAGCCAAGAGAAGACTGGCTTCCAGGTAGCTAGGACAAGGGTCTTAAAGCCAACACCCAGTGACACACTTCCTCCAGCAAGGCCACACCTCCTGATAGTACTGCTCCCTGGGCCAAGCCTATTCAAACCACCACAGTATTGCTCTTGTAGTTCAGGAGTATCCATCAGCAGGACACAGAAGAGAGGGATGTGTCAGGAAAACTATCCCAGAAACAGGTGTGGGAGGTTGGCATGACTGATGGCCCCCATCAGTGTGCTGACTTGTGTGTTTGCTCCACTGCTTTGGAAGTTAACTGTTTACCAATGCACATTAAAGTGTAAAGTTACTACTTTGCTTGAGACAGGGCCTCACGTTTCCCAGGCTGGTCCTCTGCCTCAGCTTCCCTTGTGCTGGGATTATAGGTGAGCCACTACATTCCAAAACATGTTTACTTATCTGTTCGTGCAGGTTAGCTTTGTTTAATGATATGTTAGCTATTTTCTGGAGACAGTCTTCAGTTGAGGGAGAAGGCCTTTCTTCCCTCTCCCCCTGTTCAGTTCATAGCTTTGTGGGTAATTAGTGTTAAACTTCTTAAGAAACAAAACGTGGGGATTGCTGTTGCAGTGGACACGGTGAAGGATGCTTTACATCCCTGTCACTGCCTCCTAGCTTACTTAGGCTGGCTGCTCAGCTTCGCTGCCCTTGTGCTTCCCCCTATTCAGTGGCACATCTCTTCAGTTAATCTGATGAATGCTTAATGTTGTTTTTGTTTTTCTAAAAGTCTTAAATGGCTGATTTTTATGGTTTCCAGTTCTCCTCAGAAGTTCTTTTTGTTCTGATTGTTTGAGTGGAGCAGCATGTGTGTTTGGTACCTCAACAGCTGGAGTCCCTTTGTGTGCATCCATGTGTACTATTGTGGGGTTATTTTTCAGTTTTAACTCTTTTTACAAAAGTCTTCATTTTTTTAGAGCATTTTCCATTTCTCAGCAGCAGTGAAGGAACTAGAGGTTCTCACAGCCCTTCTGTGCTTTTTTTGTTGGCTGTTGTTCATGTCATCCTCTTGTCTTGTGCCTGCATATTCTTTCTTGTGTGTCAGAAATTGCATTTGTACAATTATTTTAGAGATCATTTGCTGTGCACAGAATTTTAGGCTTGTCTCTGCCAAGAGGACTGATAGGCTGGTGTCATTTTGACCTAGCTTTGGGATTGATCCTTTTGAAGTAAAGCAGCAGTTACTGGTAGGGTGTGCCAGCTTACGCTCAGGGTTAGAGAGGGTTCATGTGGTTTCTGCCCTACCAGCATTGAAGATTGACCTTCCTTTGGAAAACAGACCCAAATCCCTGTAGTCTCTGTGTTATTAGCAATGCCTTCAATCAGAAGTTTTTGACTATTCCATCCACTTTTTCTAGTTGGCTGTTGCCACTGAATTGGCTCATAACTCACTGGAACAGTACTCTAAGTGATAATCACTCTTTGGTTTTGTGTCTGAGATACCCTCCCCTCCCCAAGAGCAGAAAGAGGTTTAATTGTTACAAATTTGCATGTTTGATTTGTAACAATACCTTTTCATAGATAAGACATGCATTATATATGCAGATATTTAATATTTATATGTCTGGGTTGTAGAGATGGCTCAGCATTTAAAGAGCACTGGCTGTTCTTCCAGAGGACCCTGGTTCAATTCCCAGCACCTACATGGTGGCTTACACCCATCTGTACCTTCACTTCCAAGGGATTTGATGCCCTCTTCTGGCCTCTCCAGAAACTGCACAACATGCAGACAAAACACCCATACACACAAAGGAATTAATATGTGGAGTCTGGCTTCAATTTCATTGTTGCTGTAGAAAGTGATTTGAATTGCTGATCCTTCCAACGCCACCTCCCAAGTGTTGGGATTGTAGGTGTACACTACCATACCTGCTCTAGGATTTAGGCATTCTCCATTTTAATAGGTTGGGCATATCTTCTTCAGTTTCTCACTTCTGTTCTTTAGTCTTTGGATTAGGACTGCATCACATAAAATCCTTGATCGTTGTCTAGGTTTTAAAAGTGTATTTGTGTGGCTTCTTTGTTGTGCTTTGGTTAGACTGGCATTGCTTTAAGGGCATTTTATATTTGGCTCTTTCTTTTTGACTTGGCTTCTGAGTATGTATCCCGAAAAAACAAACTTCACTGCTAACTGGAGGGTATGCAGATAGGAGCTGGCTATCTCCTCATCCTGGTGCTCTTTAGGGCCAGAGCTGCCAGCAGGCCTGGTGTGTGAGCTCCTGGTCCTTCCTCTTCCTTGCCTGCAGGGAAGTGAAGTCTGAGGTTTTCCCAGGCTTCACGTCAGTGAAATCAAAGGCACAGACGAGAACACTGTCTGCTGTCAGCTCACTGGGCCAGTGATGATGTATAAGGCATCTCCTTTTGTGTGACTAGTTAATTTTATAAAGTAGGAGCTGTTTAAAATCCTCAAAAAGATGTACCAAGGTCCAGAGAACAAAAGGGATTAAAAAAAAAAAAAAACTTCCCCAAATTGTGCCACAGAGTTGACCATTGTGGATCTCTCACTGTGTGCCTGTCACACATGTGTAGTATTGGGTACAGGGGTTTCTGGCAGGCACTGTGCAGGTTCCGATGCATGGCACCTATGCTTGGGTCCAGCACTGCTATCAGCTGGCAGTTCTGTCTTCAGTTTTCTCTTTATATAGTGCCTGCTGAGGATGTAGAGTTAATATATACCCAGCCCTAGAATGTGCTCACTATTGCTGTAATCACCATTCCCCAAATATCCTGCATGTATCTTTTAGAAGGTACAAAGTAATAACTGCTGAATACAGTGTAGTCAGCTTATTAAGAAGCCAAGCAACTTTGTTTCCCCAACCCCCCAAAACAGCCTGTGGTTAATTTATTGATGGCAAGTCACAAGGCTCAGGGATCCTATTGGGGTCCACATGTTTGCGATGAGGGGGAAGGATGAGGTGGCCTGGCATGTGTGTTATCACGGGGAGTATTTTCCACCATATGTCAGGCATTCACCTAACTTTCCCCCTCAGTTTCTGCTGGAAACAGTTGCTCTATTGAGTTGGGAGGCTGTGTGACTTGGAACTGCCCTCTCTCCTCCACAGGTGCAGCAGTACCGAGTAGCCATGACTGCCAAGGACTGTTCCGTCATGATCTCACTTTCCCCTTGTCTCCAGGGCACCAGGTGAGGCTCTGGCACATCTCTTGGTCTGATTTATGGTACAGCGATGGCGAGTGAGCCCCTTACTTAGAAACCCTGCCCGACAGACAGGCTGCTCTATCTTTGGTATACTTGCTTTCACAGGGCGGGCTTTATGTGTGTGTGTATGTATGTATGTATTATAAACATTCGTAACTTTTAAAATTCACGCTTGTTTTCTAGAAATCTGTGATTTAATTAAAGGCTATTTATGAAAACAAACTTTTCTATTTTAAGATGATTATCATTGTATATATTAATGTTTCTATCAAGTTCAAATGTTCATTATTGTTTTATAAGAAAATATTCTAATAACTTAGAAACAGTGTAGATAATGTGGCGAATTCTTTTCAGAAGCAGCACAGGCTTCATCCGGGTTGTAGTGCTGAGCTTTTTATAGGTTTCAAGATGTACTAACTTTCACAAATGCCACTGTCATTTTTTTTGTTTTGATTTTTGTTTTTTGGTTTTTTTTTTTGAGACAGGGCTTTCTCTGTGTAGCCATGGCTATCCTGGGACTCACTCTGTAGATCAAGCTGTTCTTGAACTCAGAAATCCACCTGCCTCTGCCTCCCTAAGTGCTGGGATCAAAGGTGTGTGCCACCACTGCCCGGCACCCTGTCATTTTTAAATCTCCCAAACAGCATGTCTGTTATTCTTGTTCCTTTTCTGAATAGCCAGCATGTTTGTCACATCCCCTCCCCTAGCTTTTAGTAATTCAGGCTGAGTTTGATCGTCTTGTAGGTCGCATCTTCAGTGTTGGTATTCAGGGGTGCCAGACCTTCCACATCTGACCTGTGTTCCTTGGTCAGGATGACCACCTATTTTTCTAATGTTTTTGAGCTTTGTGGGTTTTAGTCAGGTTTTCTGGCAGACACAGCACTTTCTGGTCCAGCATGCTAAGGAATATAGGGTATAATTGGGGAAGGTAGTTGACTGTTTAGTTTTAAACTCATGTTATCCTTCAAGAAAGACCCAGAGCTTAGCTGTGAGGAGCCCTTCGGTGGACTAAGTGCTGTGCTAGGTGAGAGCTACTCCCAAGGGTACTAATTATTACTACTGTCTACCCTGCCTGGTCAAGGATGCAGTTGGGAAAGGTTAAGTAACACCAATTTTATTTATAAGTGTTTCAGGCTTATTTACATTTAAAATAAGTAATGTTTAGAATTTGTGTTTGAAAAGCTTTGCTATTTGGCACTATGCTTCCTCAAACTTATTTTGTGGAAGCTGCAAATTTGGTGACTACTTTGAAGAGAGATGACAGAGGATTCTGAACAGGAAGAATGGGTTCCGCCCAGCAAGGCTACATGCTTGCTAAGCCCTGGTCTCAGGGCTAGATAGTAGGGCCCGGGTTACAGGAGGCTCCAAGTTGATGGTCGTGAAGCAAGAGCAAAGGAGGTAGGGGAAGGCAGCAGGACCTTCCAGGGTGCCTCTGCTGCTGTACTTTCTGCCAGTGAAAGGATCTGCGGAGGATAGTTGGTGACTAGGAGAAAGGTTGTCCCCACCCCCAGTTTTTCCTTGGAGAATGCACACAGCCTTCTTTGAGGAAGGTGGTGCTGTGCTCACAGGAATTGTACCTAGCTTAGGAAGAAACACCTAAAAAAACAAAATAACAGAGGCAAAGTAGGGCTAGGTTCATCTTAAGATGTACAGTAAAGCCTAAGGCTGAATTCATATCCCTGAATTCTAATGTACAGCCCAGAAACCTCTGGGCTGCCACTTGTTTCAGTCATAGTTGAGAAGTTCTTAAGTTATCCTTCCTGTTGCTGCAGGCTTTTGTAGAATTTGGAAGTACCAGGAAAGTTACTCATTGCTGCTTGTCCCTACGTCTTGAAGGGTCTATTGCAAACATGGGCATGGGCAACTTGGGCTCACTGCTTGTCTTCTGGCCTGAGCTGCTATCATGGTGAAGGAAGCGGCTTAGCTCTGCAGCCTTGGTCATCCCAATACCAGGAGCCAGGGCTACCACAGGGTTATGTGTGGTCACAGCAGTAGGGATAACTGGGTCTTGGCTTTTGCTGAATGCTAGCCGTCCAGTCTGAAGGAGACAGACTTTGGTGTTAAGGAGTTGGTATAAACTGGCCTGTGTGTCTTTGGCTGTCCTGGAGCTTGTGGTCACTTGTCAAGGCCTGTGATCGAGTCCAATTCAGTTTTTTTTCCCTTATAAACAGGATTCTGGAGCAACAAACAAGAATAATAGTGTACTTTAGAACAGGCCCATGTATGGCAGTGTTTGCCCTTACAACTCTTGACTTTCTGAGACTGGTGTTTTGTGTACCTTGTTTATTAAAACATTAAGATTTCTGAATGCACAAGAGCAGTGAGCACAGCAGAACCATTCTCTTGGGCCAGCTGGGATCAGAAGCTATGTATACAGAAGTGCAAATGCGGTGTTCTCAGAACACCGTTGGATACTGTATCTGGTTTGAAGTTATTCTGAAAAGGTTTTTAAGTAATTGTTCATATTGTTAGAAGCATATGACTTTCTGATGTTTATAATCTCCACAAAAGCCTTGAAGATGTGATTTGAGAGTTAACACAAAGCCAGCTTGCTCTCTGACTGTGAAAAGCATGAAGGGGCTGAGCTGGTTCCCAGCAGCGGTGGGAAAGCACATAAAGAGAGTCTGTTCTCAACAACCAGCCATCCATCTGGCTGCCTCACAGCCTGGTCTACTTTTTACTTTTTCTTAGGATTTGTAATACTTGGCTCATGGTAAAGTGACTTTTCCAGCATTTGCTAATACCACGGGAGCATGGGGGCTATCACTCACGCATTCCACATAATGGCTTTTCCACCTCTTCTTCTGTTAACCCTCTTCCTGGACATAGTGTGGGAGCCTGTGGCACAGCAGCCACTTACCTGTGAAGCTGGCACAGACAGCAGATGCACATAGATACAGAATAGGTGCTCTGAGAGCCGAGCTGTTAGGGCTTGAGTGTTTGTGTAATCTGAAATTATTTTGTTACTTGCAGCTCTGATCAGAGGCCTGTTATCCCTTCGTCAAGATCCCGGCTGGCCTTCTCTGTGTCTGTATTGGACCTCGACCTCAAGCCCTATGAGAGCATTCCTCACCAGTATAAACTAGACAGCAAGATAGTCAACTATTACTCAAAGACTGTGCATGCCAAAGATGACACTGTGAGGTCGACTCGGTTCAAGGAACATGAAGATTGCACATTAGTTCTCCATAAGGTCTAACTTTTCCCCTGCGGTGTCTTTGAAACTTGAATGTGAAAGCTGAATGGCAGAGCTATTTTTGGTTGTGTTGGGTGACTTGGCTGTGAATGTTTTGCTTTTAACCCCTGCTGAGGTTAGACTGCCTCTCAAAGACAAGGAATTGAAGAGCCCTATCATCTTCTAGGGCAAGGAATGTAGGACGTGAGTGCTGTGTCCCAGCAAGCCATCTGTTCCCTTAAGCCCCAGGTAAACATCCTGGGTACTTCTTCCAAGCAGAGCTCACGTTCAGTTCTCTAATAAGAAAAGCCTTATTATTAGGACCCAAGGTTTGGATCTCCTACCACCAGACTATTGACACAGAAAACTTGAATTGTTACGACTATCTTACGGTTTGGACTTTCACAAAAATATGGATACTACTGGAACTTTGCCAGCTGTTAACTGGTCACCTGTTCAGTGCAAGTCACACATCAACACAGGCTTTGGGTAGTCCCTGCTGCCGAGCGGTCTGGGGTTAGTGTGGACATTGGTTCTGAGGGGTTTAGACTCAGGTCCCTGTGGAGGTACTGAAGCCCATAGCTTTGTATAGGGGCAGCAGCAGGGAACACAGGACTCAGGTCAGGATGGACACCACTCACATGAGCATTGCTTTTTTTTTTTTTAATTCTTTATGATTTTAACTCTGGGGGAGCTGAGGCGTTTTTTCCTACCTGACATTGCTGCTGTAGAGGCTGGAGGCGGAGCTGTAGTTCAGAGCTGCTGAGGTCTGCTGGGTGGGTGTCCTGACAGCTCAGAGTTTTCCTGGCATTCTGGTGTCGTGGGTGACTGAGGATCAGGTTTTCCTTCTTCCTAAGCCACATTCATCCCTGGGTTAGCTCTGAGGCATCCTGGGTATTTGGGTCTAGGGCCTTACTGTTTTCATCAGGGCTAGATAGAAGGCTCCTAGCTGGCACTGAGGATTCTATAGGGTCACCAGAAGTGTGCCTGGCTGCTATGAAATCATTGGGAGTTTTTGTCTTCATTTTTTTTTTATCCTATGGTAGGCTGTACAGACTGATTATTTATATCATCTTTTTGAGAGACTAATGAAGGCTTATTGTAACATAATAGTAAAACCATGGAACTGTATGAAAAATACTACATGAAAAGTGAAGAAAATATTTTGCTGATTGTAAACTTTTGTGGGAAATTTTGTGATAATTTGAGAATTATACTTGTTTGAATCAAGCAACATCTTATAGAGTTTGTTAAATTCTGTCCTCATATTCTAGCTCTTGCACACTCAGGTAAAGGCAGACACTTGTACATTTGGATTGTTCGACTTTCTTTTGACTGGTGTATGCACACAAGCATATGTGCTTGTATCCTTCACCTGAGTCACATGCTTGAAGGTCATGTTCTCAAGACTGTGATGTCTTGGGAAAGCAGCCTTTTGTTTTGTTTTGACACTCAGGGTTGTCTGCTATGGAGGTGGACTAGGGGTATATGTTTGTGAGAGTCTTTGGTTGTCTGATGCCACAGTAATGATCTAAGGTATGTCTGGATCCCAGGCTCTCAGAGCAGTTTCACAGAAACCTGTATTTCTAGAATGCTGGTCTATTTTAGAGAATTATAATTTTGCAAGGGGCCCTGTCCTGGATAGATAGGTAGACGGAGCACCGTCAGCATGTGCAGGGCTCTCCTCCAACCATACTCTTCGACTCTGCTTGGTTCAGGATACCCACACCAACCCCCCCCATCTTGGTAGCACAGCAAGGAACTGAGGCACTCACCAAACGATAGAGCTCTGTGTCTGAGGTAATGCAGCCTCAGCCTGGGTAGTTCTTATGTGGTAAGGGAGATTGGACTTAGGGCCTTGTACATATTAGGCAAGTGTTCTACTACGATGGAAGCTCACTATATAGCCAAGGCTGCTTTAAACTTAGGTTGCTCTTGTGTGCTGGAAGTAGAGTTATGCCCACCCTCAGGCTGTGGGTGTGTCTTCACCAAGAGGGATATCAGGGCTTGCTGGGAGATGTCTGCTGGGCAGGCCAGATGGAGAGCTTCGGGTTTTACTGTGTCCCATGCTGTCTTAGGCCAACTTGATGTGAGGTTGACAGCTTAACAGCTCTTTCATACCCATTTGAGAATAGACAGCCATTCTGGGAATATTTTCTCAAATACTAAACTTATCTGTACAAAGCACTATACATGTTGCTTTAAATATATCTTAATAGCTTTATTTTTATGCCATGGGAGTTCACATGTAATAATGTCACTAATGCACACAAACTCATGTCTGAAGGATGTGGTTTCTAATTGGAAAAGAGAAGTGTTCATATTCAACATACTTCAAATATTCTTCAGCCCAGCATTGTATTCCTGTGTGCTTGCCAGCGGTGGACTAGTTGTTATCTGCACTGAACAATCTTATCAGGCTGTCTAGAGCAGCTTCAATACCAAGTACACCTAGCAGGCTTCGGAAACTGAGAGGAGCAGTTTCTATGACTCTTTTTTTGTCCAGTCTGAGGGCTGTGAAGAAAACAGACCTGGTAAGAAACATCAGAATGTCTAAGACAGCACTTCCCCCCAATAGCCACACAGTGGAAAGCACTTGAGACAGCTTGAAGACCAAGGGGCCGTGTCACCTGTAACCCGAAGTAGAGAAAATACCTTCGTCCACACATCCTGCCAAGGCCAAGGAGTTCCTCCTTGTATGTTTGGGTGGTTACTGATTAAAGTATATTAAAAGCTGATCTACAAAGTACATTTAATGACATTTTCAACTTTTGATTCTTCCCATGTAAACCCAGATAAGATACTCAGGTGGCTTTGACGGGCACACTGAGACAGCCTCTAGAGAGGGTGCCCACGCACCCGGAGTCCTACCTTGCTCTGGGACTTTGGTGAGAAGATCCAGCTTTGGAAAAACCTTCCCTTCCTCATCTATCTGTATCTTCCAAACAATCACCAGCTCAAACCTGAAAAAGAGGTGATGTTTGCTCCTGGGATTCCAGACATCAGTCACATGGTCTCCGCTGGCCAGGCTCATCTCCTAAATCCATCTCCCGCTGAGGAGGAAGATGTGTGATGAGTTCCATAGGACAGTTCGGAAATTTGTACTCACACCATGGCAAACATCAGTGTGGCAATGAATGGGACATGCAGCATACTTTGAAAATGATCTGGAATTGATAGGAAGCTGTGCACGCTTTAAGAGCAGTCATGTGCCATATGGAAGGAGAAACGGGAACGAAAAGCTCAAGTCACTCAGGACCTGAGGAATACAGCCAGAACTCCCCACGGGAGGATGAGGCATGAGAAGAAATGAACTACAACCATATGACAGAGACCAGCCCCAGCTGCCTGTATAAGGAACACTCTGTTAGAAGGCATGTTAGGTGTAGTTAGACTGTTGAACCTGGGCCCTAACACACACATGGGCATATGCAAATATGAAGCCGGGCAGAAGATGAACAGTAGAAGCCTGACAGTGGCTGTGGGGGTATGTCCAAGGGCTTTAGGTATAGGCCCTTGTTTTGGTATTTTGGGTTCTCTGTGGACCTCCGGCTTCCTACTGCTGTCTCTGTCATGCCAGCGGAGTCACACACCTCTGCCTTCTCTTGGCTACCCAAGGTCCTTGAGGGGAAGTGCCTCTTGCTGACCTCCAGGCCAGCACTTAGATCTTCCAGCCATGTACACTGTCCATCCTTCAGTCTTCCTTCATGGTTATACAGCAGTCTACCTGCCCGCTGTCGGTAGTTTCTCCTGTGATGCCACCCATGTCTCCACTGGATACTTTTTAGTCCTCCTCGGGTACTTCTTAGGCTCTCTTATGGACAGTTCTGGTTCCAGGGGTGTCGAGGTGCACAGACTTACCCTGGCTCTCTGGCACTGCGGATCTCCATGCAGTGGGAACAGGTGCCCTCTGAGAGGTGTACACTATCTGGGTATTTCTCCTGTATGGGAAAATATACAGAGTCAGATCCCTCTAGAAGAAGTAGCATCCTGAAAGCCAGGAGAAACGCTTTAGCACCCGAGATGGAAGCGCCACACGTGCCGTTTTCTGGTTCGGATCCTGTCTGTCCTCACAACTCACTCAGATAAGCTTCTGGCCCTTGACTCCTTGACATGGGCTAGACCCTACCCAGGTGCCCAACTACAGTGGAGGTACCAGGCTCCCACTGTGATAGGGAAGAAAAAAAGCATGTGGTCTGTTAAGAGTCAGTTTCACGATGAGACCTGTCCTGGATGCAGTGTTCTATCTGTAGAGAACAGGAATGGCAGGTATGGTTTCCTCAGTATGACTACTCTGGCCATGCTCCATGCTTGTTGTCCACAGCAGGATCTAGGAAGCTGTAGCATATCAGAACTGACATGCATTTATATCACCATGACAATAAAGTGTTTTCCAAGTGTCTGATCAGAAGACAAATATAACTGATGGCCACTTTTTGTCTTCTCTTGTGCAAATAGACTATAGGATTAGAGACTAAACAATTGACTTAAAATTGACATCACCACAAGATTTTAAGGTCTCAAGGCTGATCTTTGAAAGCTTCTTCTGTGTATCCTCTCAGTGCCTGAAGAAAAGATGCTTCCCAGGGGTGATACCTAAGTCAAGCAAGGACTGAGGTGCAGCTGCCCCTGAGACTGGGGGCAGAGCCTTCTGCAGCTGTAGAGACTGGCTAGATTAAAGCAGTTTGGGCCCATTAAATAAAGTTCCATGGGGACAAATATGTATCACTACCCTTCAGAGAATATTCCCCCTTGGAAAGCTACTACTAGCATGGGAAGCCAAGGCTGCCAGTGTCTCTGCATGTAGCCACCAACAAAGAACACATCTAGGCTCCAAAGCTGGGGTGGGCTGGTATACTTTACAGATAATTACTAATTTCAGCAAAACAAGTTTTAGAAGGAAAATGTATACCTAAGTGATTTCAGTGGAAAGTGCTGGTTGATGTTAAAACCTCAGGCTCTTCTAAATTAATAACAACTGTTCTAGGAACGTAAAGGAGTGTGTGTGAACGTGGCAGTTCAGCTTCCAGACTCTGTTTGGCAGCAGCACATGGGGCTCAAGGGAGTGCTGGGGCTTGGGCTGGCTCCAAGGCGGGGCCTGAGGCTTGGCCTCCAAGCAGGAGGGAGCTGATTTCCACTCCCTGGACCATACTATCGAATGAACAAAAGGAAGGCTCAAATTAGATGCTTTCACTAAAAAGTGTACTTAGTTTTTAATGACAAAGACAGAAATGCTGACACTGGGCAGAGGGCAGATACTCAAACCCATGTTTCTGGAAAGCTAAGACTGCAAGGGCTCCCCTGCATTAAGTTAAGGTTGCTGCATTTCTAGCTTCATTCCTTGCCTGGTCACCTCAACTCCAGAACACAGTGGAGAGAGAGGAAGGAATTAAAAGCTGACAGCCTGAGTGGACCCCCAAGAACAGCAATCTTATAGTTAACTAACAAAGTGTTATTCTTAAGGACAAGGGCATAGAAGACTAAGGGGAAGGCAGAAGAGTTGTGAAAAATAATCAGACTAAATATGCACTGTTCTTAAAGCCGGGGATCAGCAAGGTTTAAGAGTGACAGGAGATATTTGAGATATTCAACTTTGATAAGGAAGGACTAAGTAGGCAGAAAGGGGTTAGTTATGGTCCCTGACTTAGAATGTGTTCCGTGAAAACCAGTAAGACAACAAAAGGTTCATCAGAAACTGTCCACCTGATATGGAAACGTAGGTCACATTCTTCCATCAGTCAAGCCAAGGCCCAGAGAAGGGAAACACCTGCCAGGCCCTGGAAGGACAATCTTGGACATGTTCTGTCTCATACACAGGTGCGTTCTGCACGTCACTGGGGGCTCTGGTGTATAGAGTACAATAGAAGCCTGTGTGTCTGCAGATGTCATCAGAAAGGCTGTGTTATGGCAGTGGCTGTTTGTTAGAGAGGCCTCATGCATACTAACCAACTGGCTCTTGTGCCTCCACTCTAGGGCCCCAGGCTCTCCAGGAACGCTGGGCCTGAGTGCCACTGGGGAATGTTGAAGCCATGTGTTTACTCAGCTGTGTGCCATATGGTAGAATTTGCATGAGGAAAAGAAAACCCCAAAAAACAAAACCCTAAACCCTGGTGTTTATGATAAATAAATGTGTGTGTGTGTGCGCATGCACATGCCTACTGGTCATTCGCTATCCAGACGGATAGCAGTACTATGGCGTTGGCTGACGGAGTGCAGAGGGGCTGTGTTTAACAGGTAGGCTGCCTTATACTACGTTTCAGCCACAGTGGCTCAGTACCATAACATCCCCTCCCCTCCAGTAAGTTCCCATAGCAGCCAACGAACAGGGGAATCCCATGGGCAGCCTGGATGCCCACAGATGCCAGTTTATCTTGATTTCAGAAGATTATGAATGTTTTTTTTTTTTCAAACCTAATTCAAAGTGCACAAATACAGCATAATAAAACAACTAGAACACACAATTTTACATTTCCAAGGCGGTACAATTATACCACTTTCTAATTCCCCAGTGTTTTCATTACTCTGTAACGAAACTCTCTGGCCTTTAAATATTGTCCCCAGCACAGAATTGGCAACCTATAACATATTTTCTGTTATAGACTTCCTGTTATGGACATTTTAGACAAATAGAATTCTATAATATGAATTTTTTGTTTTTTTATCCATTCACTACCTAATAGGTACATGGGTTGTTTTTACCTTGTTTGTTTTTGTTTTCAAGACAGGGTTTCTCTGTGTGGCCCTGGCTGTCCTAGAACTCTATGTAGACCAGACTGTTCTTGAACTCACAGAGAGCTGGGATTAAAGCCCTCTACCACCATGCCTGGCTCCATCATTATTTAGAGTCAGGGCTTATCACTAGCTCTGTCTGGCTTGGAACTAATCATTTTGTAGAGCAGGATAGCCTTGAACTGGATTGGCCTGCCTCTGCACCATAGGAGCTGAAATTAAAGGAGTTTATTGTTAGTTCAAAGTATGTGTATGTATATACTCATGCACATATGTGAGGGCAATGACACTGGGCCCCTGGAGCTGACGTTCCAGGTTGTGGTAAGCTATGTGACATGAGTGCTAGGAATCAAACCTGGGTCCTCTCTAAGAGCACAGAGCACTTGGTGATTGCTATTTA
This sequence comes from Montemys delectorum, assembly GCA_019843815.1. Taxonomy (NCBI): domain Eukaryota; kingdom Metazoa; phylum Chordata; class Mammalia; order Rodentia; family Muridae; genus Montemys; species Montemys delectorum. The sequence goes on along the minus strand of JADRCD010217588.1, from coordinate 14,076 downwards.
GCTAGCTAGCTATGCTTGCCACACGCTCCAGAGATCTTCCTATTGCTTCCTCAGTGCTGGGATTAAAAGTATGCACAACTTTTTTTTTTTTTTTAAGATTTATTTTTGTTTTATATGTGTGGGTATTTTTGTATGTCTGTGTACCACATGCATGCCTGATGACTGTATGTCAGGAGAGGGCATCAGATTCCCTTGAACTAGAGTGGCACATGCAGATGGTGGTTAGCTGCCATATGGATGCCATGTGCTCAAACTCTTACTGATTTTTCAGGGAACAATGCCAGGACACTGGGCCTCTTCATATAAGGAATCTTGGGGCTGTGGTAGCACACGCCTTTAATCCCGCACTCGGGAGGCAGAAGCAGGTGGAGCTCTGTGAGTTCAGGGCCAGCTTGGTCTACAGAGCAAGTTCCAGGATAGCTTGGGCTACACAGAGAAACCCTGACTCAGTCCTCCCTCCCCCAAAAGGAACCTCAGCCCTTGTCTCACATCAACAAGAGGTTAAACAGTGGTTCAGAGGTTTAATGTAAAAAGCTGAAACTATGGACCTAAAAAGCCACAGTAAAAAAAAACCTACATTAGTCAAAGATTTATCAGACACAAAGTGAGAAGCAGTGACTGCAGGAGAGAGATAAATTGTCTCTTTGGTAAACTGGTTTCTTCATAATTGAAAACTCTTAAAAGCCATTTTAAAGACCCAGGGAATCCTTATTTTGTGTGGCGATATTAAAAAGATATGTAAAGAACATTTATAGCTAATAGTAAGATCAACAGGTGGAAGTGTTGATGCACACCTATAAGCTCAGCCTTTCTATTCCATGGAGGCTGAAGCAGGCAGATTAAAGGTTCAACGCTTGCCTGGACTAGCCCTATCTCAAAACAAAGCAGATAATTCACTTTTAAATAACTAACAAAGGATAAAGTCAATCAAACAAGAATATGGCAAGGAAAGGAACATTCCTAGCTGAAGTGGAAACTTAAGAGTTCTTTGGAAAGTCAGATGGTGTTTTGCTGGGGCAAAACACTTGAAGGAACGTTTCCTAAATGTGGACACAGGTGTGAAAGGCTAAGGCAGACTCGTGAAGGAACGTTTTGCTGAAGCAGAAAAAGGAGAGAGGGTGTTCTGCTAAAGTAAGCATGTGAAAGGACATGTGATAAAGGATTCTTTGCTAATGACATGCATGTATTGGTCCGCCTTACACTTCGTAGTTGAGCTGCATCTGTTGTGGCTCCATACATCAAAAACTTCTGGTGGTGTGCTGCAGTTTGTTGCTGCTTCTGTGGACTTGGGCTGATTGGATGCACATGCTGAGGCAAGGCACGTGTAGGACAAGTGATGTTTGGAGGGTCTAAATAAGACTCCATGGAGTGACTGCGAGAGAGCTTGCTTGACTCATATAGAGCTAGCTGTGTAAAGCTGGTGGCTCTGGCATCTTTGCTGATCTTTGCTTCCCTCAGAGAGGCACAGCTGAGAACTTCTCCTGGTGTTCCCGCTGCTCCCTCCTGCTGACTCAAGCTGAGGTGGAGGCCTGGATGTCTTTGCTAGGTGGTATCACTGCTGTTGCTATCCTGATTCTAATGAGCTGGACTGCTGGTGCATCTGTGAAGTGTTTGCAAGTGGATCTCGCTGCCACAACTTGCTAACCTGTGAACTGAACTGCTGATTTCCAGATAACACAGATGGGAGTTGCTCCAGAGAACCTTTCTGAACATGTCCACTTCCCCTATATCCTTTCTTCCCCACTACCTCTGGTGGGTGGTGGGTTACAAGGGAGGTTTAAATCATTTAAGAACCATCATTAGAAACAAGATTTGAAAGAATTAAAGTTACAAATGGCCATTAAGCAAATGAAAATTCAAACCAAAGCCAAGATGACTGATAATGGAGCTTCAATAAGAGTCCCATCAGAACACAGTGACTGCTGTGCCAGCATAGCCTCTGCCAGGGACAATGGGCCATGGTTCCCAGCTCAGTGGTTTGTTGGCTGGACAATCACTTTTAAAGTGTGAGCCTCAGCTGTTGTTTACTTTGAAATAGTTTTGAATTGACAGAAGCTGCATGTGGACACAGAGTTGCTGCTATCACATTCTTCACCCTGCACACACAGTGCCTTCCCTCACAAGGACACTTCCTATATAATGAAAACTGAACTGTCCAAGCCAGAATGTGTCCCCTTCCAATGACTCAGCTGCTCATACTGTCCCCTCTCCTTGGTCCCTTCAAACTCCACACAAACCCTGTATCACATCTTGATGGATTAGGTACGGGAGTTGGCACCTCTGGCTCATTCACAGACGATGGCAACCGCTATGAGCACTGACAGAAGCAGCTTTGTTTCTGATGCTCTCTCTCTATCAGGGGGTGGCTCTCTACCTATCTTCCTAACTGTAGCAGCCAGCATCAGTCCCTTGCTCTCTTTGTGACATGTAGCTTGTTAGGATCATTATTTACCATGACCTTCATTGTTCCCACCTGTCACAACCTGTTCCTTAGTTCTCACAGGTTTCTGCCATGGAGATGGGGAGGAGTAGGGGAGGGAGAAGCTGGTGTTAAAAGTTTTGGCTCATGTTGCACACCCTCACCTTGTTGTGGAAAGAAACAACTCTCCAAGGAGCCAATAGGATAGTAACAGAGACAGCCTTCTTACAGTTTTCCTACATAGTTTCTACCTCTGCGTGGAAAGAGTAAGGAAAGGCACACTAGGACACATATCAACAGATACTTCTCTACCTATCTGTGCACACAGATGCTACAAACATCTGTATTATCTCTGGCGCACAGCTCAAGATACCTCTCCATGTTGATGAAGCATTGACTGTACTCTCTTGACCATTTCCCAAACACCAAAGTGCCTCTGCACTTTACCCCAGGCTCTCAGGTCATAAAGGCACTCTTGGAGAGGCAATTAAAGGGTTAAAAGTGTTAGCTTTAACTCAAAAACTGTAAACATCAAAAGAGTGGACAAGATGTAGCATCCATCTGACAGGAGCTCCTCTGACTCAGGGCCCAAGGCAAGGCAAGGCTGGCAGGTACCATGATCCTTTTAGTCAGTGAGGCAAGTGAGTCAGGCTCATACTCCATGGACTTTCAGTGAAGGGTTAGGCCATTCTAGAGCAATTTGGAGGAGAAATTGTATCATCACAATCTTTTAAACTGACAGATTCACCCCCTCCAGCATCAGAAGCCCATTTTGGAAAATTTCAGATTAGCAGAACCACCAGAAGGAAAGCACAACACGTACCTTCCAGCTCAAATGCTAACCTCTGCCCCAGACTGTCAGAATGGGCAGCCAGTGCCAGCCCATAAGGCCTTAATTATACAGAGAGTGGAAGAACTGTCTGTCTGTGGACTTTTAAGTTATTTTTTTCTAGGACTGTTTTAATAAACATTCTATGAAGCAATGCAAATAGAGGTGAATGAAGTAGCTGTGTTGCCAGATTACATCCTCCAAACCATATGATACTAACTTTCCTGGACTTGGTCCTGTGACCTGAAACACAAAAATCACTGGCCTGGCCATGAAGTCTGCACTGAGTCTTCCAGGTTGTAAGAACAATGGGCACAGATGCACGCTGGCTCAGAAAACGTCCACACCTCACTCATCTGACTCTCAACAGAGGTCCCCATGTCATCAGTAGAGGAAGTAGGGTGTTGAGAGAGAACTGCTCAGGACTGTTGCTGGAACCATCCATATAACTGGGATCAGCCAAGGAGGTCATGATAAATATTGCTCATCCAGAGGGAGTTCACAAATATATGCTAAATGTTGGTCAGGGAAGCAAACAACTAGGACATTCTCTATTCCAAGCTCATAAGGAAAAAGTCACAATGTCATTGCAGCACCAATGCTCATGAGCAAGACCACAAAGCTCCAGGACAGCTATGCCCAGACTGGGTGTGATCTGTGGTCATCTAACCCTGCAGATGGCTCAGAAACTTATCGGGGATTGTTGCCAAACATTTTCTATGTGCAGAGCCCAAAGGGTGGGCTCTGCTCTTACTTTCTTGGTCTCCTCTTCTTTATGCACCTCCTGTCTATATAGATTTCAGAAGAACTGGGGTGGGGGGCTTAAATTTGTAAGAGATCTACTATATTGGAATTATGTTATAACAGAATTTTTAAACTGAAGAATTGGGGGCTTTTAATAAGAGACAAGAAGGCAAGCATAGATAACCAGCTGGTGACACCAGGGTAAAGGAATCAGAATGAAGGCCAATCCTGTGCAAAAAAGATGCCATCCTGGTTTTGTATGGCTTCTGGGCTAAGGACCACTGAAAACATTCAAAGTCCTTAAAGACATATGAAAACAACATGGAAGTCAACCATGGGTGCCCATAATGATACCTCAATGGCACAGCTACACACATTTCACTGAGGTTCACGGAGTCTGTGTTATGGTGGTGGAGCCCAAAGGGTGGGTATCATACAGATCTCAGTGGAAAAGCAAACCTAGTCTCTTCCCTTTGTAATTGCAAGACAAACCTATGGACTCATCTGGTAAGAATATATGGTGTGTTGTAGAATTTCCCTCCTGAAACCTATCAAACCAGAATACCACCTTTGTTCTGAAGCGAGCTGAAGGGCCTAGCTTTCCTATCAGGGTCCCCGGCATGTTAGATGGTGGCTTCTTTCCTAACATAGTTCCTGTCAGGGCCCTGGAGGGAAGGCCTTTTCTCCCTTCAAGACCACATAAGGCTATTCCTTTCAATAACTGCTTTCCTACCCAAAGGACTGGCCATGGTCCCACCTTGAGCACAAACCTCTCTTCTAAAAACTTCATTCTGATGGATATGGTTTTGGTTTTGATTTTAGCTTCTTTTCTGAGCTTGCTGCCTTAATTAATTAATTAGTTAATTAATTTTTGAGACAGGGTTTCTCTGTGTAGCCTTGCCTGTTCTGGAACTTGCTTTGTTGACCAGGCTGGCCTCAAACTCACAGATCTGCTTGCCTCTGCTTCTGAGTGCTGGGATCACAGGTGTGACCTACCACTGCCCACCTGGTTAAGCTAAATCTTTTTACAATCGTTTGGTAATACAGTCCTATGCTGTGCTGTGACTGACTCTGATGGTCGAGGGGATGGTAGAAACAAAGCCATCTCTCTTGGGAACTGTAATTGTGCTTTCTTCATATATTCTTCATGTAGTGTCACCCATTAGTATGTACAAACACCAAGCTTACAAAGCCCAGATTTAGGCTGACATAGAGAACATGGAGGTTAAGAGCACTTGCTGTACTTTCAAATGACTTGGATTTGGTTTCCAGTGCCCACATGGTAATCCTGGTTCCAGGGAATCCAATGCTCTCTTCTGGCTTCTTTGGGCACCAGGCACATGGTGTGCATATATATGTGTACACACACACACACACACACACACACACACACACACACACACACACACTGTGGTGGTTGAATATGCTTGGTCCAGGAAGTGGAATGCTTAGGAGGTATGGCTTTGTTGGAGGAGGTGTGTCACTTTGTAGTTCCTGTCAGGGCTCTGGACAGCTTCCCAGCTGCCTGGAAGCCAGACTTTTTTTTTTTTTGGCCTGTGGAACAAGAGGTATAACTCTTAGCTCTTCCAAGGCCATGCCCACCTAGGTACTGCCCTATTTCCTGCCATAATAATAATGGACGAAATCTCAGAACCTGTAAACCAGCCCCAATTAAATGTTGTCCTTTATATGTATTGCCTTGGTGATGGTGACTCTTCACAGCAATGGAAACTCCAACTAAGACAGAAGTTTGTACCAGAAGTGCGGTATTGCTATGCTAGGCCTGACCATGTTTTTTGTTTGGAGGAATGTGGATTCTAGGACTTTGGATTTGGGAAGTGGTGGAATGCTTTAATGGACCATCCTAGTAGGAGTGTGGAAGGCATTGGTGCTGAGGGGGATTTGAACTGTGCAGACCTGGACCAAGATGTTTCAGTGGAGAAGAATTTCAGTAACATACTATTCTTGTGATATTTTAGTGAACAATGTGGTTGTTTTTTGCCCTTGTCCAAAGAGTCTACCTGAGGCTAAGGAAAAGAGATTATATTAATTGCATTGACAAAGGAAATCTCAAAAAAGCCAAACAGGAACTTTGTTCTCTGGTTAAGTCTCATGAAGAGCATTTTGAACAAGCATAGCAAGCCTAGAAAGGAAAACATAAAAGGTATGGTTCAAGTCATAAAGGGGCACCAGGAAATAAAATGGAGCAGAATCCTGTGTTCAAGAAGATAAACAGATTAAGGGAGTGGTGACTTTGTGTCAAGATCCCACCCAGCAAAGCCACTGAACAAGAAATAGTTATATCATAATAGGTGTTATTATTACTTGGTTATTGTTTTCACTTGGACTTTTAATCTGGAGCCAACTACAATCTAGAAATGAAAGCTACAGGCTTTTGATATGGATTGAGGCTTAGTAGCCATGAAAAGCTTAGGCAAGGTGGTACACACCTTTAATTTCAGAAGATAGAGAAAAGCAGATTTCTGAGTTCAAGGCCAGCCTGATATAGAGCAGTTCTACCTAGAGAGAAGCTCAAGTCCAGGTGTGGTGGACCACATCTTTAATCCTGGCACTTAGAAGACAGGCATGCAGATCTCTGAGTTCAAGATCAATCAACAGAGCAAGCTCCAGGACAGACAAGCTTCAGTGGGTTCTAAAAGAGTTTGAAAAGAGAAAGCTGGTAATGTAATAAAACAAGGGGGCATGTTCCAGCTCCAGCAAGCAGCAGGACTCAACAGCTTTGGCCAGGTATCTCTAGCTTTAGAGTCAAAAATAGAAGGGACTACTGGGACAACTGATGTTGGTTAGCTGTAGCTAAGAAATTAGCAGTGATTAAGAAGAGACCAGCATCACTGAGGTGAAATCTGGGAAGTGTTTCCTGAGAGCAGAAAGAAGTTGTGTTCCAGAGATAGCCAAGGTTATACCTTATGCTGCAGATGGACTTGCTAATGTGTGCTAATGTGTAAGAACCACCTTTATGGTACTGGCTTTGAGGGCATGGAGGGGTCATGGAGAGTAGCTGAGGCTTGGTACTGTGAGAGGCCAGGGAAGACCACTGGTGAAGGTGCAGCCTCAGCTATAGTTGATGGCCCAGGACTTAAGGAGTCATGCAAAGAAATTGAGGCTTGGCACAATGAAAATAACCTATGAGAGGCTATTGGTAAAGCCTAGTTGCAGTGTAAGACTCCAGTACCATGGGATGACCCCCAAGAACAGCAACGGCAGTAGAGTCAACCAGAGCCTAGAGTGATACAGAGGGCAGAGCTGGAGAAGTGACATCAGCCCTTTGGGGGAGCCCTGAAGATCATGTGTGGATCCCAGACATTGGAACAAGAAGATGTGAGGTTGAAGTTGCCTTGAAGATCTCAACAAGTTAGAGATGCCAGAGCCGTGGGCTTCCTGCTGAGGAAAGCTGCCAGCCCGGAGTGGAACCAGCCCTGGAGAAAGAATTGTGTTGCAGTCAAGAGAGCTGAAAGGAATTGGACATCAGACATAGAGATGAAGAGTTTAATGTTTGCCCACTTGGCTTTTGGTCTTGCTTTGGTCTAGTGTTTCTTCTCTATGATGTTTGGAATGATAATATGCAGCCTGTGATATTGGAGGTATGTGATTTCACCTCAGTGATGCTGGTCTCTTCTTAATCATTTGATTTTATAGGGATTACAGTTAAGTGATTGAATCTCAGAAGAGACTTTGAATTTTGGACTTTGAACATTGTTGAGACTGTTATAGACCATGGGACTTTTGAAGTTATACTAAATGTATTTTACATTTTACTATGTTTAGGTATGGCCCTTATAGACTCATGTGTTTGAACAAGCCTATGGGGGCCAACGAGTGGAATATGGTAGTTTGAATATGCTTGGTCCAGAGAGTAGCACTCTTAGGAGGTGGGGCTTGTTGGAGGAAGTGTGTCACTTTGGGGGTGGGCTTTGAGGCCCTCCTACTAGCTGCTTGGAAGCCAATCTTCTCCTGTTTGCCTTTGAAACAAAATGTTGAACTCTCATCTCCTCCAGTGCCATGCCTGCCTGGACACTGCCATGCTTCCTGCTATAATAACAATGGACTGAACCTCAAAACCTGTAACCCAGCCCCAATTAAATGCTGTCCTTTGTAGGACTTGCCTAGGTCACAGTGTCTCTTCACAGCAATGGAAACCCTAACTAAGACACATGCAAACACTCATATTTATAAAAATCTTAAAAAATGACCTGGAAGCTAGAGAGATGGCTTGGTGGTTCAAAGCTCTTGTTGCTCTTGCAGAGGGCACAGGTTTGATTCCTAGCATCTATATAGTGGCTCACAGTGATCTATAGCTATAGTTCTAGAGGATCTAACACCTTCTGACCTCTGCAGGCACCAGGCACATATACATACATAAATACAGGCAAAATATTCACACATATAATAAAAATAAAAGAGCCTAGATCTACTAAAGGTACTCCCTATGCTTTACTTTTTACTAAAAGTAAAAAATCCCACTATCTATGCAGAGGAAGGTTATAAAGAAAATCCACTCTGGGTTCAGAGACTAGAAACCTCTTCTCTTTCTATATCTTTCCCACACAGGCAGACCATCGTGCTGGGGATATGGGGTAGGGAGAATGCTTCTGCCTCTTATAATGACTTTGAACTTCTACCTGTCCTGCTTCCACCTCTCATTCTGGAGGACAATGACTCTCAGAACCAAAGAGCCTTCTTCTAGGCTTTCCCTGGTCTTAAGGAGATGCTATCTGCCCTGCTTCCTGGTCTCTGATAGTTTACTGGTTCCTTCCCTTCTACTTGCCTCTGCCTTCGTTAAATTTTGTATTACCTCAAGAGCTGATGGTTAAGACAAAAGAAAACAAGGATTCCTGGGAGAAAGGAAGCCAGATGGGAGGGCCAGTGTAACACACAGCACGCAGCGGTAGGAGGGACTTACTTTGTGTACAGCAGTTCTAGTGCTCAGAGAGCTTCTGCCCAACAAATCATGGAACACTGCTTTAAGTCAGAGATGTAAAAAAACATGGCTCACATACATGCACTGATGTTTTAGTCTCCCAGAGCTAGGATGGAAACAGCAGCCTGAGCTGGGCCCCTGCGATCCAGCTTAGCCGCCAAGTCGAGTGCAGGAGATCAAAGGGGGAGACTGCCATAAAAGCTCCAGGGACCTCCTGAGTTCCTTCCAGGACCGTTCTATACTGTTTTCTTATATACATTTTCCCAGAAGTTTGACATAACAAGGATTATGAAGACTGTGCACTGCTTGTGTATAAAACCTTACTGGTAGTATCTTACATTAGTATAGATGACTGTTACTAAAACCAGCGTCAACATTATAACAAGTCCTTACCGAGTTCAGATCTCTTTTTTTTTTTACTACCAGGAGTCCATGAGAACATGTTTGAGACTAGTGAGAAAAGGGTCCCAGTTTACTCTTGCATCTCTACTTTCCATTTCTCTATAAAACATTTTTATTACCATTCATATTGCAATGAAATAACTCTTGATTTAGAGGAAATGAAGAGGAAGTAAAAAAAAAAATCCTTGCATGTTCTAAAATGGAGTTGTTTTCCTAAAGTGCCGTGAGTGCAGAAATCTGGACAAATTAATTTGAAATGATCTAGCAGAATGTCTGGTGTGTGTGTGTGTGTGTGTGTGTGTGTGTGTGTGTGTGTGCTCACAGAAGGCTTTGCAGCTCTCTTTTTGCTGACACAGATCTTGCCACCTGTTCTTGGAGCCCAGTTTACCTGTGCATTAATGCCTTACAGGCAGCCCCGCCCCGCAGGGGACAGAGTTCACATTTCCTACCTCTGAAACTGAAAAGTTGGCACAGGGAGATGACATAAGTGCTAAGTGACTGGTACATGGTTTGCGCTCCATCCTCCATGACCAGGTATCATCTCTACAGCTTTAGCTCTGCCAGGAGCTACAGGAACCCATCAAATTCTTTTTCTGCATAAGTGAATGTAAATTGATTGCCTACCATCTATGTTGCCCTGAAAGTCTTACTAAAAAACCACTTGAGTAAACTGACAGTTACTTTGGGAAACTATCAGATAACATATACTCAAGCAACAGATAAGTACCCCATGATTCATTAATTCTAAACCAAAACTGTACCTATTCTCACACACTCACAGCAATACTATTTATTAAAGCTGGAACTGGGCAGGACCTAGGAACAGGATGGTAGATCTTTTGTGAATTCCATACCGTGATGTGATAAAAGATTTGTGATCATATACACATCACTCCTACAACCTTTTCTACCCATGAAGGTGCACATTAGGCTGGGCTCTCCACCAGCCAGCAGAGTGATTCCTAGAAGCAAGGACTGGAGAGAGGACAGAGTTTCTGGAGACTGTTCCACTTCCTGATTTGGGTAGTGGTTATAATACAAACTTTTGTGAAAATTATTAAACTGTATATTTATGATATATGTCCTTTTCTTTGTCTTATTTTACTAAAAGTAAAAAGATAAAAGACAGCGTGTGTGACCTCATGAAGCATAAAACTTGATGAAAAAAAAGCAAACAATGAGTAAAGGAATTTATAAGGATAGGATTGTGATGTGAGCCAAGAACTTCTCATTCTTCAAAGCTGCTGTTCTTTGTTAACCTTTCAAGGTGCTGTGGGTCTGGGACACTGTGCTGCAGGAGCAGCCACGACGTCTTATCTGCGTTCTGATTAACAGAGGTGGGCATGCTGTTCAGTAAGTTTTATAGCTTATTTACATGAGTTCTCATTGTGTTCTGAATGACATTTTTGGGCCCTTTCCATTCTTTTGGATTTAAATATATACAAATATGGAAATATGGAGCCCACCTTTTGGCTCATTTACACACAACATTGAGTGCTCCACATTTCTTTATCCTGAGTTATGGTCATATGCTCTGGTTCAACTGGAGTTGCAATGCATTTTGACATAAATGGATAAGAGCTACAGCTGAGACATCTTTGTTACATAAAGATTTTAGTTGTAGACACTTGTTTTAAATATTTTTTAGCTTCTATTTGTCTTTTAAAACCTTTCTCCATTAAATGATTCATCTTGGGTCAATTAAAAGGAAATAATATATTAAAAAATAATCCAGTTAGACTGTAGGGTTAAATAAACTTGCAGTAACGCAGTAATTTCCAGACGTTAAGGCTGGCCTAAGAAACTGAAAAGGACTGTACAGCACTTAGCTCTATTTGGAAACACACAGATGCTGTACTTGAGGGCTGGGCAGGATAAGGGCCCTGGAGGCCAGGAGGCTTGCATAACAACCACTGTTTATGCAGCCTTGGCCAGCAGCAGGAATGGAAACAGAAGAGTGTGTGCCAAGACAGTCAAGCTGCTGGGTTTTTTTTTCCCCCATTAAAGACCTAACAACCAAAAGACAGATTTCAGTTTTTTGTAAAGCTTTACTGCAGTTGCAAATGGAACCTATAATGTTTTTAAAAATCAAGCATCTTTAACACAATGCTTGTTCACAGGTTTGTAAGAGGGGGGAAGACTCCTTATTTACAAGTTCTGAATACCAAGTAGACATGTTTTACTGCTTTTTACCATACAGGAAAATACAGAGAAGAGAAACTAAAGTTGGAGCCTGAAAACAAAAGACTTTAGAACAAGTAGTTTCAGTTAGGCTGACAAAGTCAGAGCCACTGGGAACCTCTGCAGGTTCCACACTGCACCACGCTCAGCACCTCCTCAGAATGCCCAGTCACTACCTGAAGTTCTCCCGGGGTATCTGCAAACAGACTTGGACTTGGGCCTTTTCTGCTCTACAGAATGAGTTAATGATGTTCTCATAGCGTGTATGTTAACAGCTGGACATGAGAGATCATTTATCTAATTACAGCTCACAGCAACAAAGGGCTCAAGCGCAGCAAGGTCTCCTGAGAAACTGGACTGCACATTCTTAGAGAAAGAATTAGCTCACTTGTTGGGAATGCAGAGGCAGGGGTGGGGGTGGGGGTGGTGATACCAGATGGTTTGTGTTTATCAGATGAATATACTATCTAAAACTTATTAAGACCCCACAATTAAAAGCTAGTAGCCACCCAGACATGGTGGCACATGCCTATAATTCTAGCACTTGGGAGGCTGAGATGGGAGGATCACAGCAAGACTGTTCTACACAGTGAATTCCAGGACAGCCAGAGCTGTATAGTGAGACTGTTAGAAAGCCCAAATAAGACAGAATAGAAACCTGAAAAGCTTTAAAAAAAAAAAAAAAAGGAATATGTAGTGTGGTTCTTTTTTGTTTTTCTTTCTTTCTTGAGACAAAATCCCATTTTGTAGCCATAGCTGTCCTGTAGCTCAGAGATCCAGTTGCTTCTGGCTCCTGAGTGTTGGGACTCAATGTGTAACCATCAGGCCTAGTTACATGTGGTCCTTTTCAATTCTTATTATAACAAGATGTAATAAAACAAAGCAGCTAAGATAGGCATTCAATCTGAGCTACCATAAACAGCTAGAAATAAAAAAATAGATCTCTATAAGATTTAATCTGAAACCTTTACAAGTATAAGTACTTAGTTAGACCTATTAGGATACCAGTTAGAAAAGGCAAACAATAACATGAGGGGAAGACGGAGAAAACATGGTTTATTTTGTAAAACAATTTACAAGTTTCCTTTTATCCTTTTTAAAGGATATTATGCATTCTGAAATGATACATTCATATAGTAAACATAGTGAAAATCATTCCTTTAAATTTTCACAGGAAGGCAAATCATTTCATTTATTCATAGCTGCATACAGGGCTGTTTCCATGGAAGCTTCCCAGTGGGAGTGTGCGGTCTACAGTGGGGTGAGCTTCTCAGCTTCCTGTATCACTAAGTACGGGCCACACCCTGGCACTTATTCCAGGGTGGGATGGCTCACCACCCTCTTCTTTAATGTGAGTTACCATTTGCTTTATTTTATTTCTCATTTGCCCTGTGCCCCTCTTCAGAGACAATGTTATATCATCTCAATCCTAGACTGGGAAGAACAACTGAGTTGTTGGTGCTGGACTTAGTTAACAATTCTCTCTTATGCTTTTCCTAAGCTCATGTTTTGGGGCCTGGGACATGAAGAGGAAGGTTTTTTAGACATACAGATACTCGTTTTAATTTTCTTCCTTTTTAAAAAAGTCTTTTCTTAGCTGGGCAGTGGATTTCTGAGTTCGAGGCCAGCCTGGTCTACAGAGTGACTTCCAGGACAGCCAGGGCTATACAGAGAAATTCTGTCTCGAAAAACAAAACAAAAAAAGCCAAACAAAAAGTCTTTTCATTCATTCATTCATTCATTCATTCATTCATTGAGACACAGTTTCTCTGTGTAGCTTTGGCTGTCCTGTACTTTTACTCTGTAGACCAGGATGGCCTCCAAGTCACAGAGATTCACCTGAGTCTGCCTTCTGAATGCTGGGATTAAAGGTGTGTGCCCACCACTGCCTGGCTTAATATTGATAAAAGTCATATAGCATAAAGTTAACCACTAAAGTGACAATTGGCCAATACTCTGGACATCCTAAGTGCTGTTCAACCACCCAACATTCCTATTTCCAAAGCATGTTTATTACTCCAGAATGAAGGAAAGCTGCACTCACCAATCAGCTCACTTCAGCTCTCCCTCTGAAAGCCGGAGCTGCTATCAACTTTTCTTTTTCTTTTTTTTTTTTTGCAGTGTGGATGTGGGGGTTGAGACAAGGTCTCACTATGTAGCCCTGGTTGTCCTGGAATTTGCTATGTAGACAGGCTGGTCTTGAACTCAAAGAGACACACCTGGTTCTGTGTCCCCAGTGCTGGGATTAAAGGTTTGTGCCATTACATCCAGCCTCTTCATTTCTATTTCTATGAATTTATCTATCTTACATAATTCACAGAAGTAGGACCATACAATACATGGACTTTTAGTGTCTGACTTCTTCAGCAAAGCCTTCTAGACTCTTTAATACTTCATTTCTTTTTATGCCTGAAAAAATATTACATTGTTTGGAAATATTATTTTTCATTTAGATGCTTTAAAAAAATAACATTCTTGTTGATAGTCTCGCTTTTTCCTACCCTATTTCCTCTGACTGGATCATTCTTTCCTGTTTCTAATACACACACACACACACACACA
>JADRCD010217587.1:3110-56984 GCA_019843815.1 Montemys delectorum | reverse complement strand
AAAGAAAGAAAGAAAGAAATGGATGCTGTTCAAGAGAACAATTTTCTTTCCTTGAGACTTCCATCCATAAAGTTTTCACCTCTCACTGAGGGAGGTGAAGGACACCATCCCCACGCAGAACACCACCAACACTGGAAAGCGAGAGGCTGCCACACTCAGTGTGACCAGAATATCTGGGACAGAGTCATACTTCAGCAGAAAGAGTGCCACGCGAAGAGGGATGTATGTTCCAGGCTCTGCAGTAGTCTGATAAAGTATTCAGTCAGGGTATAGGGTTGGCTTCCTCAGCACTGAGAACTCATTCTTTACCTTAAACCTCCTTTATTCATCCTCACCTCAATTATCTGTTCTGAGCCTGGGGACCCTTTCTCCACACAAAGATTATTTCTCTCAACTTCTTACCATGCAGTAATAATAATGCATCCATGGGATTTCATAGCAAGCTCCGCTGCCATTGTGTGACAGGACTCTGTTATCCAGTGCATGTGTGTGCCAGACTTACATATGGTGATGGTTTTAACATGACTGTGGCTCAGGGCATTGGACATAGGAACAAGACTGGTGAGATGCCTGGGCCTTAGCCCATGCTTCACAGAACATTTTTGCAATGAAGTCCTGTGACTAGCTGGAGATGACAAGGATGAAAAGTATGTGGCAGAACCTGGAATCACACAAATACTCAATTGTGAAAAGATAAAAAAATGGTCTTCAGGGCTGGAGAGATGGTTCAATGTTTAAGAGCACTGACTGCTCTTCCAGAGGTCCTGAGTTCAATTCCCAGCAACCACAACTGGCTCAAAACTATCTATAACGTGATCTGATGCCCTCTTCTGGTGTGTCTGAAGATAGCTACAGTGGATTCATATATACAAAATAAATAAATACATTTTTAAAACAAACTAGTCTTCAAAGCAATGAATGGGAAATTATTTGAAAAAAAAAATGAGACCAGGAATCTTTTGTGTGTGGTGTTAATGGGAAAGGGAAAATGGAAAGAGTTAGATTATTTGGCCTCCTCATCCATCTGTGTTTCTCTAAATTGAGTTTCAAATTTTGGATGAAGCCACATTCTTAAAGATAGGAATGGCTTGTTCAAATTGTTGCCTAACAACAGGGCTTTAACAAATTGGGGACTCACTTTGTCTACTTCCACTAGGTTTATGATGGAAAAGACAGCTCCTCGAGGTCACTGGGAGTCTTCACAAGAAGCGAATTGATGGGGCTGGTGCTCAACAGTACCTCCAACCACCTGAGGCTGGAGTTCAACACCAATGGGTCGGACACTGCCCAAGGCTTCCAGCTCACCTATACCAGTGAGTAGCCCATGGCCAACCACACATTTTAACCTGGTTGTCTGGTTAGGATACATCTACTACCTTGCCTTACAATGAGTTTATATGATGGATTTCTTTGCTGGCTGTACCATGTGTTCTGTTTTAATTGTCTCCATAGTTGAGCAGGAAGTCACAGAGGCCATAGTCTTATATGGAATACTTCCCATTTTAGTAATAGATCAGTATGGCCTGAAAAGGAAACATCTTGTGACATTTAGAGGCATACTGGGTATACAAATACAGATTTTTGTGTAGTGAATATGCTCAATGCTTGATGAAGATGCATGTGAAAGATTTAGGGAGAATATTTGATATAATTACCATAATATTTGAGTATATTGTGTACATATACATATAAACACACATATAAATATGTGATAACTGAGCATATTAAAGATTTACAGAGTATATATTATAATATATAGTCACAGTGAACATCGCAGTGTTGAATTATGATAACAAATCTCTTTATGTGAATCCCACTTAAAACTCTCACTGTGAGAACAATCCTTGGGAGCTCTTGCAAAGCCCCTGTGGGTATGCTGACAGGTGAGGCACCTGCCTAATCTTGGAATGATAGATATAAGGTATATATACATATTTGTATATATATTCTCTTTTGAAATTGGTTTATTATATTTATTTATTTATATGTATGAGTATGTGCCTATGTGAGTTTATGTACACCATGTGAATGCAGAAGCCAGAGGGTGTTAGATTCCCTGGAACCAGAGTTATAGATGGTTCTGAGTCATCTGATGTGGGTGCTGGGAACTGAATGCAAGTCCTTTGTATAAGCAGTGTGCACAAAAACTGCAGAGCCATCTTGGCCGCACTGTGTGCATGTGCATATGTGTATATAATCATATACATCTACCCATATGTGCATGAACATCAATTATGCAAGTGGGAGTTGTTCCCAGCAGGAACTTGGATACCTGCTGCTTTGGAGCAATAAAAGAATCTGACCAACTAAGATGATGAGCTTATCTAAGGCAACCCAACTTTTCATTGATCAGATGGTTCGAGGCTTTGTGATATTGACTCTGAGCCCTGGGAATTTTGACATTTTCATATTTTATGATGGAAGTCCATTAGAGCTTTTTAGAACTGATACCTCTGTTCGAATGATAAGCACATGAGGGGACAGTGAAGGTCACACTCCACAGCTAGCATCCTAAACTAATACAGGTGTCTAACAGGAAGACAAACCACCTTAGGCACTCCTCTATAGATGACACTACAGTGGAAACCTTGAAGAGCTTTGCACAAAAGAGAAGTTAGTGGCCAATTTTACAAGAATGCCATTGTTTCCTGTTTGTAACTAATGCTGTTGAAATGACTCAATAAATAGCAAGGTTTATTAACTACTTCACATGTATAGTAAGTCACAGCGAACATCATAGTGTTGCATTGTGATGACAAATCTCTTTAGGTGAAGCCCACTTAAAAATCTCACTGTGAGAATATTCCTTGGGAGCTACTGCAAAGCCCCTTGTGTGTGTGCTTATAGGTGGGGCACCTGCAAGTCATCTTTTTCCCACTCCGTGCTCTCCATGCTTGAGTTCCATGGCTTTTGTTTTCTTCTTATGTGTCTTAATCTCTACTTGCTAGCTCCTCATCTTGGAGTAAAACAAGTTTGATTTTGAAAAAAATTTAGGACTATCTTTCAGTAGTTTTTTTGAGAGTAGTATACAAAACCAACATGCCCACACTTAGCTAGGTGGCCCTTTCATTCTTTTGCCAGTGAACATCTCTTTGGTACCTTTTCTCATCAGTCACATCTCATGATTCTTTACTGAAGAACAGGAAACGTTCACCTGAGTGGCACCCACTTTTCCCTTGCCTGCCCAACATATTCCTCCCAGCCGACAAGTATCTAAGCTCCTGAATCCCAAGGCTGTCCTAAGAAGGGCATAGGCCCTGACTTATAGTGTGCTATTGCTTTTCCAACACTGGGAACTGATTTCTGTTTCCAGTTGTTGTGACTATTTATCTGTGGGCGTCCAGTTATGTGTTCTAATCATTGCGTATGAGGGACCGAGGTTCACCCATGTTGGAGCCTCAAGTTCCAGCTGTGAAAGAGGAAATTACAAACTATTTCTAGGCTTTTGATATCTCCTCCAGTTTTTAAACAGCATTTAGGAGATCCCCCAGGTTCTAAAACCCTGGAGCTGATAGGGCTTGTGCTTGTGGTGACCACCATCATCATTGACAAGTTTTGTGCAATGGGATCTTCCCAGATCATACCTGCCCACTTAGATAATGGAATTCTAGGTTCATCTTTGGCATTAGCCCAGCTAAGGGCCTTTTGCTTCTCCTGCTCCACTGAGAATCTTTCTGAAAGCATCAATCCACTGTCTGCTTGTTTATGAGCATGCTGCAATTATAGGGCCTGTGTTTTATTGTATAGGACATCAGACATTCCATGAAAAGAAGAAAAGGATGCAGACAACACTTGATCTTTGATATTCAGTTTTATCTGGAAAGAGGACTGGCCTCTCTCCATTCACCCACAGTTATACTTCCTCGTTACTACCTAAAGAAGCCGAAGCCTGGGAGTCATGTTTGGACAACTGTTTTAGAACCTGGTCATGCTGTCACATGGAAATGATAGTGGTGATATAGTCAGGATGATCACAATGGCTGTATAATCAAAATAGTGTTGATTTCACATTAAGACCCTGGATTTAAACAGTCAATAATTAGCTTTTAGAAATCCCAAGCTCACACATTGCAACCCAATACCTGAAACAAATTTCCATCCCTGAAGCAATACTCACAGGTGATCTTAACTGCCTCTTGCTAGCTTTGAATTGCTTGGGGAAACATCAAGATGCAATGGTTTTTGGATCCATTAATATACACACATGGGTAGATTTTACTCCTCATAGAGTGTGATTACAGAGTTCTGTATACACAAGGAAGTGCTTAGAAATAGACACGGTATTTGGTTGTCTTTTTTAAAAGGTTGTGCAATTCTTTACTTTGTTTGGGTCACAACAAAGTAAATAGTGCTAAAACACTATTGTTTCAATTAGTTCAAACATTTATCTACATCATAAAGGGATTTTCTGAAGTTTTACACAAGGAATGATATGATGGCACCCCAAATCTCAGCTTGTGACTGAATCCCAAAGCTGCTGGCACACTTACCTGCAAACATTTGCTCCACTGCATTTAAAAAAGAAAATGTATTCACAGGCTGATATTGATATAAATAAAGGCACTGGCCAGGAAGACAGAAAAAAGGTCAAGCTTGGGCCAATTTGTAATAGATATGTAAATTAGTCATCTGTTTAGGAATTGCTATTTGTAGAGAGAGAACATCTTGTGTATTGTATGGATCCATCACCTGTCAATTAAAAAGCCTATGGCCTGTAGCTTAGACAGGAAATAGAAGGGGAAACATGGGAGGAGAAAGAATTCTGGGAGAGAATTTGGCAGGGAGATTTGGAGGAAAGATGTGACCAGATGGATGCATGATACCTGAACACAGATAACCAGCCATATGGCAGAATGTGGGCTAGAATAAATGGAATATTTTAAGTTGTATGTAGTCAGAGAAGAGTCAAGCTATATGGTCAAAGTATTTGTAAATATATTTTGAGTCTGAGTCTTCTTTCTGGAAGCATGGGGATAGAGGAAGAACCTGAGTGATGCTTTAACAACTATTTCTTAAGGGGTAACCAAAGAAACCCAAGTAACACTTCCAAGTAAATCTACATCAGAAATACTGACTGCTTCAACCCTGAGGTATGCTCTGGACTGACAGATGGCATACTCCCATAATATTACCATGTCTTACATCTATTTCTCACAGTCTCTTTTAGACCAGGGACAACAGTGCCAGTTCATGTCCCTCTGCAGATTACAGAGATGATCAATCTGCCATGACCTGCACAGCTTTGTCATTGACCTCACTGGGACAAAGATGGGGTGATGAAACACACAGACACATAGAAAAGCTGGGACTGAGTAGGTCATGTGCTCCGATGGAGATGCAGAAGCAGCAGCATGGAAACTCAAGGTGTTTATTTAATACATCTGAATGGAGGGGGTAGGTTTATTGTAAACAGTTGAAAGAGAAGGCAGGTGCCCATCCAGGAAGAGGAAGTTGCAGGCTATACTTCCTGTGCGTACTGTCAGCCTATGCCCATAGACCAGGAAATGGCTTTGCCATTTCCATGGATCTGAGGCACTCAGGTTCTTGGCACAGCTGTGTTCATATCAACAATATTTGTTCACTACAGACTTCATCTACTTGCCACAGTGTTCTGAAAGGTGGAGCAGAATGATCTTTTCCTCACATCCATGTTGTCTTCATGCAGACACAGTGATGATGCACATAAGAACCAATCCTTTCTAATTACTTTCCCAAAGCCTTTCAGTGTTGTCCAAGAGAGAGAATATTGTCAGTAGTTTGAACTGTGACAAAGAACTTATCACAAGCATTAGGTTTGGCTGTGTGATGTACCTGAAGGGATATTCTTGTTTGATGATAGATAAAAACAGTTGGTCACTAGGCACTTAGCCTTTCCATACCTACAGTATGTTGTCAGAGAGGACCCACACAGGAGAACTTGGTTTTAGCATGAACTTGAGGACCTGACTTTGCCTTTCCCAGAGCTGGTTTAGGGGTTAGTTATTCCAACATTAGGCATGATACTAACAGTAGGAGAGTTTGTTATTCACCAGCAGCCTGCACTGCTATTCTCTGTGTGCCTCAACTGGGTTGCTCAGCTTAACATCTCTGTGATAAAACACTGGAGAACAACAGTTGAAGATCAAAGGTGCTTTTGGCTTCTGATTTCAATCCATGTCACCTTGCCCACTTTCTTACAGGTCTGTGTGGAGGGAGTACATCATGGTAGAAGCATGTAGTAAAAGAAAGCTTGCTTCATGGTGATGACAGCATAAATGAAGGGGCGGGGGTAAAATAATATCCCTCAAGAAGAGACTTCTGTAGCTCCCAGCTAAGTATTTGCTCCTGGAGTTTCCATTCCTTCACAGTAACCCATTAAACCAGGAATTCATGAGTAGATGAATCCAGCCATGGGTCAGATCCTATACTGTCTACTCACACCCCCAATGCCTGCAATGCTGCTGCATTGTGAACTAAATTTTCAGTATGTCTGTCTTTCTGAATGTTTAAGGTCTAAACTGTGATAGTATCACTGAAGGAAAAAAATCTCAGACTCAAAGGGATTTTCATAAAATCCTAGCAAACTCAAACTTAAATTTTGGTTCTATAATAAACGTTGTAGGTTATGGTCATATTTGAGTGAAAAACTGCAGAAAACATACAGGATTATACCAGAGGCATGTTTGTTGAGTAGATATGAAAATGTTTAATAAGGGTTGGGGAGATGGCTCAGTGGTTAAGAGCCTGGATGCTCTTCTAAAGGTCCTGAGTTCAATTCCCAACAACTACATGGTGGCTCATAACCATCTGTAATGAGATCTAATGTCCTCTTCTGGTGTGCCTGAAGAAAGTGGAAGTGTATTCACATAGAATAAATAAATCTTTGAAAAGAAAATCTTTAATAATAATATAACAAATGATAGAAAACAACTTCAATATATATTTAGTATGCCTTCTTAAGTTTCTCTCTCTCCCTTCCTTCCTTTCTTCCTTCCTTCCTTCCTTCCTTCCCTTTCTTTCTTTCTTTCTTTCTTTCTTTCTTTCTTTCTTTCTTTCTTTCTTTCTTTCTTTCTCTTTTTCCTTCTTTCTGTCCCGGAAGATTCTGACTGTACACTCTAAGGAAAGAAGGAAAGGGATCCAGGAGTGGTATGCCCGCCTACTGCAGAAGTAGGTTTCCCATCTGGCTCTCAGGATCAGCCAGGCTTTGGGATGCTCTTACTCTCTGACCTTCACATTACCATAAATGCCACTGAGGGCTTTGGGTATATCACAGCAGGTCTGGGCAGTGAGGAACAGCAGTCCTACCTCCTAGCTACTCTTTGCTACTTTTGACACAAAAAAGATAAGACCCTTAAGTTGGAGGATTCATGGATGTTGTAAGACACATGAAGAATATGAAGGCATATAAAACTTTCAGCCTGTATTTGACAGTTGTTTGTTCAATAAGTTGTGTTGGGAAGGTTGCCTGGTCACAGTTTGAAGAAACTCGAAGAGAACCATAGAAAATGTCCCTGCAACTATTATTTACAACAAGTGGAGATAGCGACCGTGGGTGGTGTCCATTCAGTAGAAGAACGCATTCATTCATAGGCTCAGAACCCAGTGGGTAGGAGGTAAGGTGATTGACAGGAAGGTCTGATTCTCATAGCGCAGTTAAAGGATAGGAAAAATAAGGCCTGACTGTGTACTTGACCATCTATTATCCTGATTTTACTAAATTCAGATGGAATTGAACTGAAAACAGCATTTAGATCCCTGTTATACTGGAGAGTAGACAGTGCATCTCCTTTCCAGTTATGGATGGATGTCACCTCAAGCAAAATAAAGTCACAATCACTATGCTCACTTTTGTGCTTAAAATTAAGCCTGAAATGACGTGATATACTGGTGAGATAGCTCAATTGGGTAAAATGTTTGCCTTGCATAAAGTCCAGGGTTTGAGACCTGGGACCACAGGAAACTAGACATGATGACATATGCTTGTAATCTTAGTACTAAGAAAGTAGAGCATGGAGATCAGAAGTTCAAGGTGATCCTCACCAACGTAAAGAAATCAAGCTGGAACATACAAGATTCTTCCTTAACTCCATCCCCAAAAAGAAATATAGTGAGTCTGAAGTGCCCAGATATAGACACTATGCAATGACTGAGAGCACACCAAAAGACAGAGAACAGGAGGGGTTTATACAGTCTATATTCCAGTCCTTGAGGTCATGGATTGGCATTTAATAGTTATAGGATTGGCTGGTGGCCAAAAGAAGTTCGTTGGTACAATTTCTTTGGGCAGCCCTGTTCCTCCCCCCTCCTCCATTCATATCCAAATCAGCATCTACTTCTACAGAGATGCTACCAGCCAACCTCCATGACTGATAATGAGACCCAATAATGTGACAATGTTCTCCTTTCATAACTGATTACATCTGAAAACTAGATTTTTGAAGTTCTGCATATGCTATCAGTTCTCAAATATAAAGTATAGCAACTAACCTCATTAAAAACATAGACAGATTCCAGACATTTTTGGTGCCTATGTGTAAGCATCACTGCTTTCAACTTCAATAGGACAATCGGATATTCAAAGAACAATATCCCTAATTTTTTAGCAATATTTTTCAACTTTTATGTGTATGCATATTTAACGTGCATGTATGTGTGAATATTACATGTGTTCAGCGAGTGCCAGAGGAGATCATAAGCTAGTGTCATTTCCCCTCAAACTGAAGTTATAAAACAGTTGTGAGCTAGCTAATGTAGGTGTTGGGAATCAAACCCAAGTCCCCTGCAAGAGCAACCAGTGTTCTTACCTACTAAATCATCTCTCCAGCTCCTTACTTTCATAGTCATTTATGATGTTTTATACTCTAGGGAATTATGTCAGGACAGCTTGCCATGCAGTGAACAGTTCTAACAAGTGTTTACAATTGTACAATGTACAATATGTAGAACAGAACAGAATCAGGGAAACAAGAAAATCAACCTGTACAGGGGTCCATTGAAACAGTTACAGAATTTTATTTAATAGTCAGTGGAGATGAAAATTGAGATAAACATAACACGTGTCCTACAGTGCTGTCACAAGACACTATTGTGTCTATGCAGGCTTTATTCAAAAGAGCTTTTGCTCCCAAGTAGCCATTAGTGCAGCTGGGAAAACTGTTGGAAACTGTTCTAAGCATGATTTGTTTTCCCATAGCTGGCTGCTAGGCAATTCTATGAAGATATTTTAAAATAATAGGTAGTTCTTTGGGTGTCAATTTCCTATTGGTGTGAAACAATTTGCCATAAATAGCCCACGCTCATTCGCTCAGGGTGCCCATGAGTCACAGGTTGGTTTGTCCTCAGACTCTCACAGGCTACAATGAAAGATGAAGCTTTTGAAGTTCAGGATTGTCCAGGCTATAGGCAGACCATTGGCTCTTGGATCCTTTGTGGCTACCATAGCATTTCTCCTTGAAGTTCATAGTAGCATTCCTACTGCCCCAAAGCTTACCCTTATCAGAGGCTAACCCGTTCTGAAGGGTGTCCCCTGATTGCTACAATCTCTCACAGGTTAACCCTACTTTACCAACTCATCGTTAGCCCATGTGGCACCTTAATATACCCGCCGTTTCTCTCTCACACTGGACAGGAGGTAGGTTTAAGAGTCTAGTCACACTACAGGAATTAGAATGGATTATGCAGAGGGTGGCCATACAGAAGTGGGCCCTTAGCATCACTGTAGCATCTGTGCCCACATTCTCTCCTTTAGGATACTTGTCTATCGCAATTCCTCCTCACACAATTCCATAAATTGACAGTATGAATGGATACATGTATAGTAGAAATTATACTTTTATTTTAAATAATTTTGTAATTTAAGTAAAATTGTTTAATAGATTTAAATAATTTTAAATGTATTATCTGCCCAAAGTCCATGGCTTGTAAAGTCATCTTCCGTATTATTGTCGATACAGTAATTTGATCTGCACGAACCTCTGAAAGCATTGAAAGGGCTGTGACGGTCACTTTTCCAACATTTCCTCTATAGCCTAACTCCAGTGCCTGTTGGATTGGGATGTGGGTAACAAGCCTCGGGCAAGCCCCCTGAAGATCTAGCTGTGTGGGTAACAAGCCTGGGGGAAGCCCCCTGAAGGTCTAGCTGGCCTCTCAGCATGATCAGAAATACTCACAAAGATTCAAAGCAGGCTCTTTCAAGAGAGCAGTAAGCAGAGGCGACTACGACTAACCCTGCAGGAGTCCTCAATTCAATCCCTAAGACCCACATGATAGAAGGATAGAAAAGACTTTGCAAGTTGTCCACTGACCTCTATATATACCTGGTGGCATATATGTACTCCCTGTTTGTAAATAAATAAGTATAATAAAGATAAGAAAGATATAAAACAGGAGCAATGAATAGACTTGTCATCAGGATTTAGTCTTAGAAATGACTTATCCCTATTGCTACTAAAAAAGTGATTTCTAATTTTGGCCCATAGAAATTTTATCTTGTCACCACCTCTCTTTTTGCAGAAGACAGCACAACTCCAGCAGCAGAGTAGAGTGGTATCTGATCTCATGTGACATACTTGTCACATGAGAACTATGTAAGAGCAGCTATAATAACACATAGATGAAGCTTTTGTGCAACCAGTAAGACTGAGCTAGAAATAAGAACCAAAAGAAAGGAACTGACCTGGGCAACATGGTTTTTATGAGCAAGGTACTTGGAAGAATGTCTCCAATGAAGAGGAATTAGAAGCCCAGGCTACACCCTGATGCACACTGATACCAACCACAGGGCGTAAGGCCATGATGTTGGTCTTTGAAGTCAACTAGTGCTCTGTTTTGTCATTGTTGTTGTATGTTTTGTATTTTTTTTAATTTTTGCATGTGTATGTGAGTACTGTGTGTGTGTGTGTGTGTGTGTGTGTGTGTGTGTGTAAATGCACACACCTATGTACATGTGCTCAAATGGAGAAGAGGATACCATGTGTTCTGTTCTATCACTATGTCTCAGGGGAACCCCTGAGACACCCTTTCTGACTGAACTTAAAGCATGCCCACAGAAGTCTCTCTGTCTCTGCCTAGGTATAGCAGGTTCTTACAGATGAGAATGGACACACACAGGTCTCTACATGGATGCTAGACACTTGAACTCAGGTCCTTCCTCACACTTACACAACAAGCACTCATACCCGCTGAGCCATCTCAACAGCCCCAAACTCTTTCTTTTGTGCTTGCTTATGTCCCCTCTGCTCTATGCTAGAGTCTTCCTGCCATAGAAACTGGTTATTGTTCTATGATGCAGGACCCTGAGAAATAATCTTGCTATATAATGTCTGGAATCAAAGCATCTGGTCCACATCTTAAAAGGTATCTACAGCTCTTGTCTGTTGAGCTTCTACTCACCTGTATTTACTATTAATATGGTACCAACCTTTATGCTTTCTAGACTCTGTGCGTGTGTGTGTGTGTGTGTGTGTGTGTGTGTGTGTATGTATGTGTGTGTGTGTGTGTGTGTGTGTATGTGTGTGTATGTATCTATTATCATCCAAATGATCATCTGTTAATAGTCCATTGTGTGTCTTTTTATTGATTATCAAGTAAATCATCTCTGAAAAAGTCATGTGACTGTGCACATGAACTGTGATACTGTATTTGAGGGAGATACTATGACTTACCTGTCCAATAGGAATCACTTTCAAACCATCATGTGGATGATACAATAGAGGCCTATGAAGAGGCAGGTAGATAAAACACTGGGAGGAAGGGCTGAGCCTCGGGATGATATCATACCCTGGAGTGGGATGGGAAAGGTTATGACACCATACTGACATTGATACTAGCTGCTCAGGACACAGAGAGACTGTTAAGTCAGAGAATCAAGCACAAGGAAAGGGAAACACTTCATCTACCAAAGGGTCATTAGAAAGACTTGGGGGTGTAATAATAATAGGCAGTTTCAGTATGTATTGAATTAAATGACAGAGCTAACACCATAGCATCAACGGCCTCCTATGAGCCTTACAGTATGGCAGGCAGGTTTACCTTCCACCCAAGATAAGGGTAAAACCCAGAGCCTGAGGTCTTCTTGGGTCAGGACTTCCAGTCCACTTAATGACAGGGCCACCTTAGAATTGGGCCATTTATGAATTAGTCAAGTAAAAAGCTGCAGGCCACCCACTTAGAGCACTAGTGGGTTAGATGAAAGACTCCCGCAAGTGAGCTGAGCCCGGGGAATAATGGAGGTGGGGATGGTAGAGAATAACAGAGGTGGCCAGATGGAGAGAGTAGAGGATGGAACCTGGTGAGGTGGTCCACAATTACACAAATGAGCTCTGTAGAAGTGAAACAAACAGATTAACCTCTAGGCACTTATAAATACCAACATGGTTTTTATTTTTATCTATAATTCACCTTGACATTCCCAAGTACTCAGGTTGATTCCCATAATTAGTTATAGATCTTTGACTATCTATCACTATATTGGCCACATTTCATTTCGAGGAAACTTGAGATAATCATCCAATAAATTTTCTTTAAAGGAAAATCCAATGACATTAAACTTTGGAGAAAAATAACCTTAATTTTAATGGACTTCAAAGTGATTTTTTAATACAAAATATTCTGTAATTTTAAAGAGACATTTTGTACTCAGAATATGTTGTTCCATGTAAAAATAATATCATGAGGAGGGTAAGTCTGAATGCCAAGGTTGTGACAAGGTGACACACAGCTCCTGTGATTGTGTGTTTGTAACCTTTCCTATCTCTACATGGAATCACATCTGTCTATCTCCTATAACTCAGAACACTCCGTTTTTATACCACTTCTGTGAGAGATGCCAACCCATAAAACTATGTGGTGTGTAATCCATTTCTTGACACAAATGACTTCCAGGGGAAATGTCACAATAGCAATTCAAATACAATAGAGACACAGGCTGCTGACAGGGTCTAGAAGGAACTCCAAAATGTACTGTGAAACAGGATGGATATTTTGTAAAAAGGCAAGGCAACTCTATGCTGAAGAATTCAGTTCTATCTATGAGATAAATTCCCATCTGACCCTGCAGTATGTGGCTTGCATGATAATTTCTCATCCCCATAGTACAATTTTAGATACATAGCAGAATAAAAGTTTAAATATTGTAAGATGCCATTAAAAACAGTAATGGCCAAATCTGATAACATTCCTAAGAAGATGCTGGTTTGTGAATATGGTTGTGTTTCATCCTGAACTTAAAGTCAATGTTACTTCTCCTGCAAAGTGAGGTTACAGTGTAGTCAGGACATAAGTCTTTATACCTCTTAGATGGAGAAGGGAGGAGAGTGTTCTTAATTCATTTAAGGGAAAGAGTGACAAAGATGATGCCTGTCTTAGTCAGGGTTTCTATTCCTGTACAAACATCATGACCAAGAAGCAAGTTGGGGAGGAAAGGGTTTATTCAGCTTACATCTACATGGCTGTTTATCACCAGAGGAAGTCAGGACTGGAACTCAAGCAGGTCAGGAAGCAGGAGCTGATGCAGAGGCCATGGAGAGATGTTCCTTGCTGGCTTGCTTGCTTCTCCTGGCTTGCTCAGCCTGCTCTCTTATAGAACTCAAGACTTCCAGCCCAGAGATGGCACCACCCCTTTGATTACTAATTGAGAAAATGCCCCACAGCTGGATCTCATGGAGGCATTTCTCCAACTGAAGTTCACTTCTCTGTGATAACTCCAGCCTGTGTCAAGTTGACACTCAAAACTAGCCAGTACAATGCCTATCTGATTAACTCAGCATTGAAGGGCAAATTGTAGGTAGAGGTAGACCATACACCCCATCTTCTGCCTTTTAATTGAATATTTTTTCTCCTCTGCTAACTTCCTAATACCCACATCATGACAAAGATAAACCAGTAGACTTTACTATACTAGAAAAACATTTCCCAGGGAGGTTGCTAGTTGCTTGACTCTGGGCTAATGTAAAGTTGCCAAGGTCAGTACTTGGGATTCCCTGGTGATCTGTAAAACCATCTCCATTGAGGAAGTGTTAGCTCAGGGCCAGTCTTTGCATGCAGCCTTTTGTATAATTCTTCAGCTAGGTTGTCTTCGGTTTATGCAGCCTGTACTGGCTGGTTTTGTGTGCCAACTTGACACAGGCTGGAGTTATCACAGAGAAGGGAGCTTCAGTTGAGGAAGTGCCTCCATGAGATCCAGCTGTGGGGCATTTTCTCAATTAGTGATCAAGGGGGTAGGGCCCCTTGTAGGTGGTGGCATCCCTGGGCTAGAAGCC
This sequence comes from Montemys delectorum, assembly GCA_019843815.1. Lineage (NCBI taxonomy): Eukaryota > Metazoa > Chordata > Mammalia > Rodentia > Muridae > Montemys > Montemys delectorum. Next base: position 42,747 of record JADRCD010217587.1, on the reverse strand, counting down.
TGGGGTTCTATAAGAGAGCAGGCTGAGCAAGCCAGGAGAATCAAGTCAGGAAGGAACAATCCTTCATGGCCTCTGCGTCAGCTCCTGCTTCCTGATCTGCTTGAGTTCCAGACCTGACTTCCTCTGGTGATAAACAGCCATGTGGAAGTATAAGCTGAATAAACCCTTTCCTCCTCAACTTGTTTCTTGGTCATGATGTTTGTGCAGGAATAGAAACCCTGACTAAGACACAGCCTTATGTATAATTCCTTAGCTAGGTTTTCTTTGGTTTATGGTTTTTTCCTTGGCACTTAAATATGTTAATTACAATGACTATTGTCAAAGCTCATGACTTAAGGGAGAAAAAAAAAATGAAGGCCGACAGATGATGTCACCAAACGCTATAACATATCAAGTTTTATGGAGCAGTGATGATAGAGTCCTCCATCACCACCTTCTTAATGGTAATAAAAAGCAATAATTACTGTCTTTATCTGTCATCAATATACTGCACTTGTGCACAGGGTCATCTGTGATCAGTAAAATTCCCAGATACCTGGACCTCTTATCAGGAAGGCAGTAGCACTCACTGGCCATGGGGTGACAGAGACTGACTCTTCTTACTTACATTAAGTCATCTGTCATGATGCCTTAAAAAAATAAAAGTCACAGACTACAGAGATGGCTCAGTTGTTAAAGGCTCGTCTCATAACCAAAAATAAAAATTGTGTAATGGATTCAAACCCCTCCTAAATTTTTTTTTTTTTACTTTACATACTTTGACACAGGACAGTGATGGCTATTTAAATTGTGATCATATTGTCAATTTTTTTATGATTAAATAAACATTTTGATGGCACCAATCTGCAAACAACCCCTTCAGATAGCATCCACTATGAGGCTGGTGGGCTGAGGGAACATGAAACAGACATCAGAAGACTGAGAAGTATGGAACTTGAAGCTGGCCAACAATCTGGACTTGGAGAACAAAATGCTGACCAACAGTAAGTGCCAAGAGTAACACTTGCCTCCTCAGACTGTGTCTCAGGGAGCAGGTATGGAAGGAGGATGTATACATGGGTATGGGGAAACCAGCTTCAGTGTGACCAACTGCTTGACTTGCCACATGCCCATACCTATTTTCCGTCTAAAAATAAACAATTAATCTTGGACCTTTTAGTCTCGAAATTCAAAGAAATTGGGAAGAAAACATCAAAGGGTATTTCAGTGCTTAAAAAGATGTAATGTTTGTTATGATGTCAAGAGTATTACCCCCCTGTCTCTTCTGAGGCTGTGTCACAAAGCCATTAGGTGTAGAGTGTGAAAGAAAGAGCAGTTGGACTTAAGGCCCACGTTCTTAGCCCTGATTAGTGTTTCTTCATGGGAAAAATAGAGAGGAGAAAGTTTTTTAAGTAAGGCTATCCCTCACACCTCATCAAAGGGATGTCTTTTTGCAGTAGATGAAGATAATTACAGAAATCCATTACTGGAAAAAAATATGGAAAACTACTGACCAAGGGATGCCCAATCTAAACTGATACTCCTCCAATACCAGCCCTATACTCAAGACTCAGAAAACACTGAAGAAGAGAGGGCAGGAAGAGCGTAAGGGCAAGAAGATCAGGCTGTCTGTTGTGAGGCCATTAATATGCCCCTATGATTGATTGAAGCCTTCCGACAGCGGGGGACTTTGATGCGACACCTGGAAACCCACATGAGAAAGTGAAAGGCATCTGAGTAATTCTGGATGCAGTACCCCTCCATCCCCCACCTCCTCACCCCCTCACTCCCCCACCGGAAAGACTGAGATGGAAATGGAGGTTGGGTTGCCCCTATTCCATGAGGTCTCATCCCTTCATGGTCATTGTATAGAATGTTCATTGGTGGCCCAGTGTGTTTTCATTTGTTTGAGATAGGGTTAGAACACACACACACACACACACACACACACAAGTTTAAGTATATAAATTAACTCTTTTAAATTTAAATATTTAAATTATTCTTCTATTCACTGATTGACTTATTTACTCTGAGATAGGATCTCTCCTTGTGGCCCTGGCTGTCCTGAAGCTCATTATGTAGACTAGTCCGGTCTCTAGATCAGAGATCCTCCTGCCTGCCTCTGGAGCCCTGGGATTAAAGGCGTCAGGGCTTATTTTCCAGATGTATGTGTTGCCTGTAATTTTAAAACACAGTATTGCTCAATGTAACCACTGACTGCTTTTCCAAAGGTCCTGAGTTCTGGTTTGTCTGAAGACAGTGAAAGTGTACTCATACATACAATAAAAATCTTAAACCACCCTAAAAAAAAAAAGAACGTATTTGGAAATGAGTTAATTGCTGACTTGAATGTATGCTTATGGCTTCACTGATCCATTTAAATAAAAGACACATTCAGACATGAAGGTATGCAATATCTTTTGCAGAAAATAAAAACAAGAAAATCTTTCATCGAGAAACACAAACAGTTTGGATGGTTGCCCATGCTTATAATCCCAGTGGTAGAGAGAGTAAGACAGAAGGAGGACTGATTCTAGGATAACCTGGTCCACAAGAAGAAAGTAAATCTCAAATAAAAGCTTAAAAACAAAAGAACAGGAGGGGATTCTCTTTTTTATTGTAAATCTATTCTGCTACCCAGGGATTAGCTCACACAAGCCTGAGGTTTCACATTCAGCTCCTATTACATCCTCTAACTCAATTTACTACGGCCAAAATAAAACCACTTTGTATTTCTAATGAAGATGTCTGTGCTAAAATATACATGATGTAAAGTAATCCATGTTTGTGTCTGTCTTAATATGTGCATATGCTGTGAGCATCCTTCCATCAGCACAGCATGGGGCCAGTGGGATTCCCTCTTTGGAAACTCAATTTGTAGAGAAATGGGAAACTTGCCAGCTTCTTTTCTAGACACATGAATTATTAGTATTAAACTGGCTTTGAAATTTCCATTGCTGCATATTTCTGATTGAATGCTGTTTTTAAATCCTCCCAATTTCTTGCGGAAAGTAGGAAGTATTAAAATTTGCAGGGCACAAATTTATCTTCTTGACTTTGAAAGTCCATTTGCTATTTGCTTTTTGTGGACAAGCAGTGAAGTTTATATTTCACTAAAGAATTCACTAGAAGGTTGTTATTTTAGTTTAGTCAGTGGCAGCTGTCAAGTCATTATCTAGATTAAAATGAATATCAATGAAGTATGGTGACATGAACTTATGGCATGCTTTATACATTAAGGGTCAGGATTGTGTAGATTAAAATTAAAGTAATTCTGCACCTATTTTCAGGTTATGTCCGACCTGGAGTAACAGACACGATGAAATAAAAGAATAAAAAGCAAGAACAACATTGACCTTTGTATTTGTGGCAGGTTTCATAAGAAACTCCAGAGAATACTTAGTGCTTGAATCGCAGCAAGGAGCAGTGTAGCAAGCTCCAAGAGGAGTATATTCCATCCTAGGGAACAAACTGATTTGGACAGTGCTGAGCCACTCTGTCCCAATAAGACAGACTAAGACAGACAGACAGCTTCTGGTGATTTCGTGGATGACCACATCACTGGAAGTTAAAAATGGGAGACTCTGTGTTCTTGGCTCCAGCTTATAGGAAGGCCTCCAGGAGAGGAGGGGGGTGTGGCCAAGGAGGATACACTTGGGAAGCATGAGATTGCATATTCCAAGAGCCTGCAGGAAAACCTGCAATGGCCAACCTGACAGGACAGGAGAAGTGACTTTGATGAATAGATCCAATGTAATGACTTTGTTCTACTGGTGGTAGTTTGTGTTGTAAAATATTTCTTTACTTCATGTTTAGAATTTGTACTGAGCCCATCAGGGTACTAGGGAGCTTCAGCTACTATACAGGTGGCTGTTCATTCATGACTTAAGCATCAGGGAGAGGGCAGCCTGGCACTCAGGAGTTACAGTCAGACTGACAGCTGGCTGTCACTCAGTCATTGTTTGAGTGAAATGTCAGGGTTGGTCTGGTGTTGCTAGAAATTCAAATGCTAAATACTACCCCTATAAGGAGATCCTCATGTATACCAAATGATGCTATGTAAACATTGCCCCCCCCCCCAAGTTATCCCCAACTGGTTAATAAAGATGCCTACAACCTAGGTTCAGCAGAAGAGAGAGGGACAGGACTCAGGCAAAGACCTTGAGGAGAGTGAGGAAGAGGAAGGAAGTCAGGACGCTTGGATTGTGAGTGCATGGCTTGCAATCTTTATAGACTGACAAGGGAAACATGCCTTGAGGGGTGTATCCAAAACATCCTAACCTTTGCTAATAGCTGTACCAGTAACTGCCCTCAGAGGCATATGGGGAGCAGGTGTAGGCCACTAGGGTGAGGAAACATTTATTTTAAGATTTATTTATTTATTTTATGTATATGAGTACACTGTCTCTATCTTCAGACATACCAGAAGAGGGCATCAGATCCCATTACAGATGGCTGTGAGCCACCATGTGGTTGCTGGGAATTGAACTCAGGACCTCCTCTGGAAGAGCATCCAGTGTTCTTAACCACTCAGCCATCTCTCCAGACACAGAGGGTGGGGAAAGTTAACATGGGGAGTACAGGTTACATTGCTCAGTTATAAGTTGAACAGGTTCCTGGGGCAATGGAAATCTCACAGTTATCCTATGACTCTCAACCAAAGAAGTTTAGCATGATGTTGAATGATTGAAAAGAACACCAGTCCACCTCAGCAAGCAAAGAGAGCTGCAAAGTGTGTCTGACCTCACAAAGTGTGTCTTACCCAAGCACTGAGGCCTCTGAGAACTGCATGGAAGGCTGGATAGTGGCAGGCTATTTCTCCAGTGCTAACATGGGAGCTTGTACCTCTCCTGCCCTAGCTACCTGCCCTCCTCCTTCCCAGTATTTGGGTTAAAATTCCTAAGTGGATATGAAGTCTATTTCTTTAGGAATCCTCCAGCTTTACACTACCTCATGAAACCTGAAGATCACCAGGCTTTGAACATTTTACTTGACTGCAGCCTTCCTAGCCCTAACATTCTGCCTTAGAGGCCTCACCTCAGAAAATGTTAGTGGTGACTGCAGTCTGCCTCACATGGCACAGACCATGGGTTCTGTCATGACCAGACAAGTCCTTGCCAAGTGAGGCTCATATAAAGGGCCATGCTCTTAAATAAGTTACCAGGGTTAGGACCAGCCACCTCCTCAAGCTCCTAAGCCAACAGTAGATGAAAAGAATATATTACCCAGAGTCCATAGAAAGTATTTTTAGAGGTGTCAATTTGGATGTTATCATGAAATTAAATAAATATGAATGTATGCAGTACTGAGCTTTAGACAATGGGAATTAAAGTTGAATGCTGAAAAACCATATATATATACGTATATATATATATATGTATATATGTATGTATATATACAATTATATATATACAATTATATATGTATATATATATTCAATTATATATATACATATATATAATTGAATGTTTTCCTAATTGTCTCTCCAACATTTGCATTTAAATGATTTCACGTTGAGGCTATTCCTAACTTTAAAAATAATTATGTAATTCAATTTCACAAAAAACGCTGAAGACTCTTAGAAACATTGTTGAAAGTGTATGTTTAAAGGGAATTTAAAATCTTAAAGGCACATTAGAATTTGTACATGCTGCATTTTGGCATCTGGGCTGTGTTGATGAGGTCACCTTTTGTTGCTACCTTCCCCTGCACATTGGCTCCATTTGTGCTGACATTCCAGGTTTGAAATTCTATGTTCAATCTAGCTTTATTTCCTATCCCACTTTGTAAAATGAATATTTATTAGATAATTGTATAAAACTATTTTTTATCTTATAAATTTTCGCTCATCTTTGTCCAGGAAGACTCCACAGTTACACAGACTCTCCTGCCAGCTGAGCAGATGCTTAGAACCATCTAGGCATTTTAACAAATTGTGGAATTTCAGAGTGTAAAACAAAAATACTACTTTGACATATTATTCCTAGAAAAACAAATTTGAAAAAAAAGAAAAGAAAAGAAAAGAAAAGAAAAGAAAAGAAAAGAAAAGAAAAGCAGACCCTTGAAGAGGGAAGTTACATTTTAAATTCCTAAATCACCTGTGGGAAGAGCACTGGTTTGTCCTGTATTGTGTTCTGGACATCAGTACTTCTGCTAGGAAATGTGGAATGCTGTTAGCTGAGGTCACAGCTGTACTTCTCCTGGGTATTCCTGTGTAAAAGTGTTTGCATGAACATTGTCTGTATGTGCACTTGTGAAACTAAAGGAAAAGCCACGCCCAGGCTCACCTGTGTGGCTTCTCATCAATACCTTGTCCCCAGGGAAGCACAGGTGGCTCATTTAGAAGCAGCCATACACTCAGAGAGTGGCTGCCTATACATGGGCTTTCCTGTGCTCCTCTCCTGTTGCCACGGACCCTCAAGGAAGGAGCCATGCAACTCGGCATGTGACCTCTTTTGCTGGTAGCCACCAACACCAAGATGCCCTCTGTCATCTTTAGGCCCTCACTGATGGATCTGTGATGCTTCTTGTGAGGCTGAGCCCTGGCAGCCACAGCTGGGGCTATGCAATAAAATATGATGCTCTATCCAGTGAAGTTATTGTATGTTCAGTGTGTGTTGAGTGAGGACATGATGTTCTGCTAACACGCCACATGGTAACTGTTATATTTTGGTTTTCAACCAGTACCAACCACAAGCTCTTAATGAACAAGGGGTTATTTTTTTTCAGCTCTTTAGTATCTAATGTTCTTCTTCAGCATAAGTCAGGAATAGATAATGTGCTTAATATATGTTTCAAGTGCTATAGTCTCAGTAACCAATGAGTAAAACAAAGATAATATACCTAAATCCTCAGGTAGATAATGAGAGCAATCTTGTCTTTGCATTCTGTCTGTTTCTCTTCCTCCCTTCCTCTTTAGTTTTAACATCCATTAATGTTTTCTATCCAAAAATAATATAAAAATAACAAATATGTTGGCTTAGGGAGATAACTCCATCAGCAAATTGCTTGCCATGCAAGCGTAAGAACCTGAGTTCAATTCCCAGAACACACATGAAAAGCATGTCCTCGGCAATATGTGATTGGAAAGTGTGAGGGTGCAAAGACAGGTGGATGCTCAGGCTTACTGGAAAGGCAGTCAAGCCAAAATGGTAGGCTATAGGCTCAGTGGGAGAACGTGTCTCAAAAAGTAATGTGGAGAATGACTGAGGAAGACAACTGACATCTATGTCTGGCTTCTATACGCACATGAGTCTATATACACATGAACATGTGTACATGCAAAAACACATGAGAGAAGTTATTATGCCCACAAATATATTTCCTCAATAAAAAGAAATTTGAGTGATCCCAGTGAATTATTAGATGTGATTAGTATCAAAAGTTTCATGGTCAGTCTGAAATCTTAATTAAAATAGATTTTAATTAAATATTAAGAATAATATTGAAATTTCACTTTTACATCAGAGTATCGTTTTTTTCTCTCAAATTTATAATCAAAATTAAATGTGAAAAAAATCTACAATATATGGATATATTAAGCAGAAATGCTAGAAAGCCATTAATACCAGGCCATATAACTAAGTGACTTCCATGTGATCCTGAAATTTGCAAGGACTCTGAGAATGTCAACATGGAAGCTAAAAAGATCTGTGCCCCCTCTTGTCATGTATGTCCCTCCCTTCATTTAAAAAGATAGAAACTGGCAGCTTGCACATGTCATTGGGAAGGACCAGGAGCAAGAACAACATAGGACGTTCCAGAGCATGAGTGAGCATGGGGAGCTTTGGCCAGGAGGGTTCAGGTGCATGTGTTTTTTTTTTTTTGTTTTTTTTTTTCAAAACAGAGTTTCTCTGTATAGCCTTGGCTGTCCTGGAACTCATTCTGTAGACCAGGCTGGCCTTGAACTCAGAAATCCACCTGCCTCTGCCTCCCAAGTGCTGGGATTAAAGGCGTGTACCACCACTGCCTGGCTTCAGGTGTATATTTTAATGTGTTCCTAGACAATAGTCACAATTTGTGCTAAGTCATAAGTCTAATTTTCCAATTGGAATCCAAGAGAACACAAAATGTCTTGTTCTGTGTGTGAATAATTTCTGAAACATGTTTATTAAAATTAGCTCATAATTCTTATTAATGAAAGGTTCTTTGCTTCCTCAATGCCCCAGGAAGCCTTGGTGAGGGCTGATCTCTGAGTCAGTAGTGGGCTGAAGCTCAGTTTCCACCTAACACAGGGATCTGATCCTGGCTTGTGCTCAGTGTGTATGCTCTCACCCTTGGTAGTTCTGCTCTTCCTCCTCCATTTTAGCTAACATGTGCTCATCTGAACCATTGTCTTTTAACCCTACTTTTGCTAGCTTTGCAGTAACTCTGTCTTCCTATCTGTTTTCACTCCAGCATACTCCACATGACCACAAATGAACAATTAAATGCTGGGTCTGTTATGTGTGTCACTCCCTGCATCCCTGTGGGACTATGGTTGTTTGTATCCCACTCCCAGCATCTCTATGCCAATATCTCTGAGCCAGGTTTGGTGATACATTAGTGTCAGGTCAGTGTGTTTTGTATTCCCCAATATTTCTCCTCCCCTCTTCTGCCCATCTGACTCCACTTCTTTGGCAGATAGCTTCAGCAGATACAGAGAGGTCATAGGTGGGCAGCACATCATTCATTCTTCTCTGGGTACCACAATGTTTTTTCTCCACCACGCCCAAGAATTTTCTTTCCAGTATGTTTTAACTCTTGTTTGAGGACTCAGTAAGGTAGCTGTACTTCTTTCTAGAACTATCTAAATGGCTTTCTTCCTGCTAGTGCCCAGACATCTCTGTGCCTCTGTAGCACTGCCTCTCCTCAGCATTTAGCAAAATGCTTTGACAGTATTTAATTTCTTGGTTACAGAGCAGAATGTGGGATTTCTTTCCTCTATTCCCTGAGCTCAACAGTGCCAATGGCTCTGGCTTTGGCATCCATGTTGTGGGTAAACTGAGGCAGGCACCCTTTGGGGATCAGTGCTTACAGTCACTGTCCCCAGTGGATCCAGATGTCTACAGGGGCTGCTGACAAAGACATCCAGTGATTAGAGAAGCTGCTCAGCAGACTTTTTTTCTGAGGGAACAAAGTTTAATTTACTGGGGCTGGCACTTTCTGTGGCCACTGAAAAATTATGAACTTCTTTAGTTCCTTGGGGCAGGCAAGAAAAAGAGAGAAAGGGAAAATTCAAACACACATACACACGCGCATACACACATACACACACATATACACATACTGAACGGATAAAAGGCAGAGTCCAATAACTTCACACACACAAATATACATGTATGCATACATACGTACACATATTCATACATCAATATGGACCTACAGACAGACATATACATATTCACACATAGAATGATTAGAGCAAACCTCCAGCAAGCAGACTCCAAATATTCTGCACATATATACATAAATATACACAGCTGGTGGATAGAAGGAACAATGTTTCAATCCCGATTCACACAAACTTTATTTTTTTATTAGATATTTTCTTTATTTACATGTCAAATGATATCTCCTTTCCTGGTTTCCTGTCCAAAAAAAGAAAAAAATGAAATAAAAAACCCCCTGTTCCCTCTCCCCTTCCCCTGCTCACCAACCCACCCTCTCCCTCTTCCTGGCCCTGGCATTCCCCTACACTGGAATACTTTATACATACATACATACATACATACATACATACATACATACATACATAGTTAATGGATGGGAGAGACAATGTTCCAGCCACACCATACCATACCTTACCATACCATACCTCACTTTACTCTTTCTTCCATAACTTATATATCCCAGCAAAATCCTTTCAAGCAGTATACAATTACAATGTGATTACATTTTAGTTTTCTTCTAGTAAATGACTAGGAAACAACAATGTGTTTTCAGTACCTTTACAAGATATAACATTATATAGTACAGGTAAAAGTAAAATAAATTATTCTCAAAACCCCGCATACATTCTTACCTACCTTGTTATAGATTAACAAAATGTAAGTGAGCAAGTTAACTTTCTCAGCCAGCAGGCAGGCAGCAATGTGCAGTAACAAAGAAAGAAGTAATTATTTTATTATTTATCTTTAAAAGTAATCAGGTAAGAATCTTAAAAGAATCACAAATCTAAACTTTTGTATAAAAAGCTGTCATATCTACCTTAAGTTCTTAAAATGCATATCTGCTCATAAGCAATTCTTAATCAATTACATCAGGAAGCTGAGGGCAAAATGGATATAAGAAATCAATTATCACCAGTCCAGCCTCAATGAGAGTCATGTCAGTCAGTGCTACCATTGTTCTTGTTCCCTGACCACAAGAGTGTGCCTTTCTGAACTTTTGATTGTTCCCTAACATTTTTTACATCAGAGCCAGTAGTAAAACCATCTCAACATAGCTTCATTAACATTATTTTTCCAAATGTTTTCCATGGGTGGTGGTCATTGCTGACAATCTACATCTCGACGTTCTTCTCTAGGGTGGTGATAGAAACATTAATCTGCTCCACTAGCAATGCCTGAAAGATATCAAGCTTTAGTATTGTGAATGCCAGGGATACTGTCCAGTGAGGGGCTTGAAGTTCCCTTAAAGTTTTCATACAACTCTTAGATTACGAGGAATGTGAAGGCAGCAAGCAGAGCATAAAATCCTCAGGACACACCCATGTGAGTGTGGTAACCCCATGGGCTACACTCCATGGGTTCTAAAGCCATTCCTTATTCTTCCTGCATGTCTCAAAACTGACAACAGTGTCTTAGCAAGGGAATCAAGTTTCTTGGCTGGAGTTTCAAGCTTACTGTGTGGAGAATGGCTCCAGGTGGGTGAGAACTTCAGTCTGTTGTTCTGCCAAAGTTTTCCTTGCTCCATATAGCCTTGCTCTAAAGTACAGAAAGTAAGGATTTATAATGAGAAATCAGAGTGTCTTAAGGTTTTACTGCTCTGAAAAAAACACCATAACCAATGCAAGTCTTGTAAAGGGCATTTAATTGGGACTGGCTTACAGGTTCAGAGGTTTAGTGCATTATCAAGGCAGTAGCATGGCAGAGTATGAGCAGACATGGTACAGGAGGAGCTGAGAGTTCTACATCTTCATCTGAAGGTTGTTAGCAGAATACTGGCTTCTAGGCAGCTAGGATGAGGGTCTAAAAGCCCCCCCTGCCCAGAGACACCAACTCCAACAGGGCCACACCTACTCCAATAGGGTCACACCTAATAGTGTCACTCCCTGGGCCAAGTATATTCAAACCATCACAGAGAGTGAGAAATTTGAATTCCTCTACAGAGACACCTCAGAGTAGATTCTGTTCCAATTCTTGGCTCCTCTCACTAGGGCAAAACCCATCAGGTATGAAGCTTTGTCTTGGATTTAAACAACTTATTCAGAATGGTGTAGTAGTATTTCAGGATCAACTTGAAAAGACCTTATCTGCATTAACCTTGTTTTATCTTTAATTATAAAAATATTAGTGTATTTTCATTGTACAGCTATGAGTTATCTGATAAAATGCACTGGGTGCTTTTAGGGGTATCAGGAAGCATTTCACTATCTGATCTTCATTATAGACTTCTTGGCTTTCTTGTCTCTCCACAGAGTTCGAGGAACTCACATTTCCATTTGAGTATATCCTGATTACTATTGTTATTTTGCTGAAAAATTTTAATTTCTTGATCCAGAAGTCTCACATCAAAAAATAGTAAAAGTAATGTTAAAAGATAATGTGTTGAAAAATACTTAATATATGGGTTAAATGAAATCAATCAGTGAAAAATTACCTTACCTTATAAATCAATGGAAACCTATAGTAACTATGACCAAGAAATGACACAGATTTATAACTCAATATCTTCAAAGCAATGCAAACACTGCACTTAGAGAATTTTATTCTTATGAATTGTATTTTAAAACACTAGTCAATTAACCACTTCAAGTAGTTCAATATTAATTAAATCTCCTTCTCAAGCAAGTCACAAAAATTAGTTTAAGCAATAACCCCGTATCGACCTCTCTTTTATTTCATAAGGCTGCTACTAGAGTTAACAAAATGGATGTTTAGATTGTTTTCAGTATTCTCCTTTCTGAAGCAGATGTGTGACACCATCGTCCATATATTAGAGGCGTTAAGCTTTTATAGATTACTAAGAAAATGATTATTTTGCCAAGGCAAGAACATTGTCCACTTTGCAATGCCTTATGTAAAACTGTGAGGTAGTGGTTTGCCATAAGCATCTGATGGTTTCAGTTACTTCCAGGAGAAGGTAATAGGGACCCACAGGTGACAGATGCCTGCTCTAACCCGGTTCTGCAGCTCACTGAACAGAAAAGGCACATCCTCTGGGACACATAGCCAGAGTTAATAATACCCCACTACAGGTCTTTACTGCATAGAGGGACACATGTAAAGTGAAGTTTTATTTAGGAAATTAGAGGGTGAATATTCAGTCTACTCCATCACTAAATCCTCATTAGACTTGGGAGCGATGTAGGAGGAAGACATGTCTTAGGAACGGTGGTGTAAGGAATATCACAATGCAATGCAGAATCATTGCAAAAGATATTGGGGAGTAATTTTAATATAGTTCATGCTTGGATCTTGTTTTGACTAGAACACATTGAGTTCTTGCTGCACCAATAACTTATGAAGTAAACTCTAGAAGACAGACAGAAGTACAATGACTAAATAGCCAGGCTTAGACTATACCTCCTCATAATGTTTTGACACAAATAACTTGATTTATTTTTTTCAGAGTTCCTATGGCATTAAGAAAACACACAGGCAATATTTACCCTGTCCCTGGCAGCCTGTGGCTTCACCTCAGAAGATGTGACTTGTCAGCATTTTTAAGCTATTATTACTTAGTGGCCTTCACATAAACTATTTTGAAATCTTTTTAACTTCACATTATTATCAGAGATGTCTCTTTTTCATAGAAATATTTTTGTAGATTCAAATAAAATGTCTTCTAGTAACTTGGAATTAAAAGAATAAGTTGTAGTAAAAAAAAATCACCTAAAACAGTGAAGATTTAGCATCCTAGAATGATGTAGAATAATTTTAGACTTCTGCAGTTACAAATCAACTCAATCCCCATATCAAGTCTGAAAGTAGTGTTAGATTATTCTAGGAGCAGATAGTGTTGATTGATCTTCCTGCATCATGGTAGATCTGCATTCCTCGACACCCCGAGAGTCAGACACTGGGCTCTGGGTGTCTAGAGAGGCTGGTAGCTCTAAGCCTGGAGACCTAGGCAGATGCTGGTCAAACCCTGAGTACCCACACAGCCACTACCTTGTTTCATGGCTTGTGACTAAGCTCCTTTGTGATACAAAGGACACACAGACTTATCTCTGGAAGATGACATACCTTCCTCTCACCTTACTAAAATATCAACCAAGATCAGGTTCTATGCATCCCCCAGGTAGAAGTGTTTCTGATTTCTTCTGTAAAGGTGTCAATTAACAAGCCATTAGAAATTTAGAAGAACAAAGCTCTCTTTGGTGGATTGACAATTGGACAAACAAGTTCGGGAATGGCCAAATACTACCCCACCTCCCTCAGTGGAAGGATGTATCTCAGAGAAGATTTAGGTAAGCCTAGAGGTGTGAAGAATTGAGTGCAGGACTTTCATGAGGCAACAGAATTCTTGTGACCTTTGGAACAAATAATAAAGGTGAAGGAAAAAATAACACATAGCCAAGGAAGGAAAACTGACTGTCTTCCTGATGATGTTCCCCCTCATCAATAAACAGCTTCCTTCCCTGCTTAGCCTTACTTGTAGTCCAAACAAATTTCTCAACTGAGCCATAAAAAAGGCACTAAACATAATTCTTTAAAACCTTGCTCCACATCAAATTCAGTTGATATTTTACTGATATGTGTTATATTCTCTCTCTCTCTCTCTCTCTCTCTCTCTCTCTCTCTCTCTCTCTCTCTCTCTCTTGCCTTTTTTAATACTTTCTTCTTCCTTGCCTCAAATAAAGGCTTCAAGCCATTAGAAGAGAAGAAAATGTTCTTCTAAGATCACTGTGGAATAAAAATCCTTGTGGATATAGGAGATTTTGTCCCACAAGGAACATATTTGCTCGGCCTAAAGGATGCATATTCTAAATGATATCATAGACACTTACACCTCTGGACCATCTGGGCAGTGGTGACTATGCAATACTGAAACTATTCATTGAATTCCCAACAGCATTGATGCCCTTGTTCCATAACTGCAAGCACACATCCACAGTAATGGAAGACATGATTTGTTGTGAAACTGGATGGTCTCTGTGATCATTTTTGTGTGTACATTCTCATCTCTCCTAAAGTGTGTGTGTGTGTGTGTGTGTGTGTGTGCGCGTGCACACACACACACACACACACACACACACACACACACAATTACTTGACATGCATCAGTGGAATGGAAACCTTACCCTATACCAACTGTGATTGGGACCATTGCACTGAACAGGCAATTTTCAAAGATTCTGAGCATGTGTACATTTTAAAAACCTGATCAAACACCTAGTTTGCTTAATCTTATCAACAGACTGTTATAGAAATCCAGCTGAGGGTTTTTGACCTGTTCACATCCCGAGTATGGATGCACATGTGGCATTTTTATGAACTTATAATATCTGGATTCTAGCTGCTCTCAGCAACTGAACTTTTGGATAATAGAAGGTGAACTTTAGATCTTCTGTAGGCTGTGGCCATGAAGAGAGTCTCTGGATGGCCTGCAGTTGGATCCCTCAATGACAAGTCCTGGGTGGACTATTGTGCACAAATTATCACACTAACTGGATGATTTAGTTGGTTCAGGGTCCTAATATAATAGCACTGACAAGGCTCAACATTGTCTTCATGGTGTTTATGATTTTCTGCCTAGACTTTTTCTGTTTGATGGATTCCCCAGTGTATGTCCCCCTGGGACGGTACTAAACATGCTCAGTTTAAGAAGATGGGACATTTGGACACAATGTTTGCCCTCACTAATGGAACCTCCCTGGAGGTGTGAGATTACTGAAACCTAGCTGATCATTCTGTCTCCTGTTGACCCAAGGCCTGGACAGGATTGCCTTATGAAATCCAGTTCAGATGACATCTCTTTCAAATTCAAAAGTCATATGTAACTGCATCAGAAAGCTGTAGGCTTATATCATCACTCAGGCCGGATGCAGCACCAGGGCCCAGGAGGACTTGCTCACATACAGCACAAGGCTCCCACATTTTACTGAGATGGTATAATTTGCAAAGCCCCATAATTGAGCACAACTGAGGCCTTTTCCTTACTCCCACACTAATTGTGGCAATTCAAACTGTCCCTCTTTGCACTAATGTGACAGGCACTTCTGCTCTTGCTCTTGCATTCCTGTTTTCTTACATGGTTAGCGTTTTAAACCAGAGGAAAGTTACTGTGTGGATAATGTCTCTGTGGCCAGTGAAGTCTGATGCTATAGAGCAGAGAACTTTGCAAAAGAAAGCTGTGGTGCTACCCAAGAAAGGAGCAGCAGCCTGTGCTTCCCTTTCCATTCCATCTACAAAGGAGCAAGACTTAGGCTTGCTTATTTAAAGCTCCCTGGAGTAAAACCAGATTGCAAATGTAAAGAGCAATTCTCCTCAAAGGCTTGCAAGCTTGACAGGCAAACAGTGTGGAAAGTCGCACATCCATTTTCAAATTTAATCTAATTTAGCAAAGAAAGGTTACATAGGAATGGAAGCAAACAGACCACATGACTCCACAAACTTTCTAGCTCTGCTTTTTATAATCACTGAATTTGCATCCTGATCTGCAGAGAAATATGTTAGTGTAAAGCTGTCTCCGTAGACAGCCCTAAAATACTACCTGCTGTGAAAATGATGTACAGCTCAGAGCCACAGTGGCTAAATCTCCATTTCAGTCATCCACTCATTTAAGAATTCATGGTAAGATGTATCTGTGATTCCTTCTGGAGTCTGAGCTGCTGAGGTCCTCAGGTGGCTCTAGACCAGGCTACAAAACCATGGCAGGCTGGCGCTCCTGAGACCCAGTTTGGAAAAGCAGGAGTGACTTGATGGGTTATACCCGTATTCTATATGTGGGTGAAGGTGGGGGGTTGATGATGGGTGTCTTCCTCAATTGCTCTCCATCTTACTTTTGTAGACAAGGTCTGTCACTGAATCTGGAACTCAGTGATTGGCTATCGAGCTTCATGGATCCTACTGTTTTTGTCTCCCACTGTAGCAGGCACTTTATGTAGTTACTGAGGATCCAGACTCAAATCTTGTGCTTCCAAAGCACTTAACCAACAGACTGAGTTATTTCCCAAGTTCTAAGGACATCTTTTTAATTCGTATAGTGTATGAGATCTTGGAGGAAGGGAAAGTGTCAGGAGGAGGGTGCTGGGATTCAGACTTCTGTGAGTGCTTGCTGTGAGTTTCCTGCACAATGCTCTCTCAAGACAGCCCTTCTACACCCTCCCTCGAGATGTCTGAGTTGAAACAGGAGCTACATGTGGAGGCTATGAGTTTATGGCTGTAAGGAACTTTGAGCTGGAGAAAGCAGCATGCCGACCAGAGGTGTGGATGGGATGGTGGAAACACAGAACCCTTATGAGGCAGAAAATAGAGAGAGTCTGATGGTAGCCATACTCTTTAGAACAAATGCCATTTGCTCTTAGATCTTACCAAGACCCATAATTCTTTTTTCCCCTTTGGAAGTACACCTGTGTCCTTTTCTTCCAACACCTGAAGGTCTCTCATTTAAAGGCTGATGTGAATTCTCTCTTGTGCTGATTCACCTGTTCCTTTTTCCCTCTAGGTTTTGACCTAGTGAAATGTGAGGATCCAGGCATCCCTAGCTATGGCTACAGGATCCGAGATGATGGCCACTTCACAGACACTGTGGTTCTCTACAGCTGCAACCCAGGCTATGCAATGCATGGCAGCAGTACCCTGACCTGCCTGAGTGGGGACCGCAGAGTGTGGGACAAACCTATGCCTTCCTGTGTGGGTGAGTCGGTAATGCTGGGTCAGATTCTTATCAAAAACCAGTTCAAAGAATTCATGCTATATGTGGCTTGGTACAATTTCCTGGGAAAAGGCAGGGATCTCACTAGGGGATTGCACATCCCAAGGTAGACATATCAAGATCTATCTCACTTGAGGAGTTCATTCAGTTCGTAGTTTGCTCTTGGAATCAAGGAATTTATCAGGCTTACTCATAAAGCTTGTGTGAAGAGTAGCATGGGTGGTCTTAAAGCAGTCACAGGGCAAGATATGTACTGAGAGTGCATGGTTACTCCTTCATGGCCTGTATATGGAGGCCCCCACACCTAGTTCTTCCCTACCTACCTATTCTAGCCCTTCTATGAGACCACAAGGCGATAGATAATTGGGGCAGAATTGTATATAACTGGTTGAGGGAAGGGGTGGCTACTCAGGTGAGGGTCATGACCCTCCCTGCTCCACCTCCTATGAGGCATCAGTCAACAAGCCAAAGATTATAATCTTTTGTGAGTAGTTCTGGCCAATCTCCTGCAGCATTGTGACTGAGAGGCTAGTCTTCTACACCAGATCCCAAGTGTGTGTGCAAATGTGAGCACATTCTAGGAATAATGAATAGACAGTCTATACGTTGGGGTGTTGGCTACATGTATGGTTGTCACTAGAACTAGGGCAAGAGAGTGCTAATGTTTGCATGTTCAGCTATGATAGCTCTGGAGATTCAGGATACCTGTCCCAGTTTAGCATGGGAAGAAGGAAAAGAGAAGTGATGGGCAGGGGATTGATTCCTCATCTATTAATTCATACAGGCATGCTAGGGTTTGCTTGCAAAACTAACCAGGAGTTCAGGCACGCAGACACCTGAGTAGACGTCCCCTCTCTTGTCTTTTGCAGCTGAATGTGGTGGTCTTGTCCATGCAGCCACATCAGGGCGCATACTGTCTCCTGGCTACCCTGCCCCATACGACAACAACCTTCATTGCACTTGGACCATAGAGGCTGATCCTGGAAAGACCATCAGGTACTTGCTATGTGGTATCAATCATTTGACAGTGGGAAGTTTGTCTGTTCCATGTTTTCAAAAAAGAACCAATAGGCCATGGGCTCTATGATTAAAACCTGTGACCTTAGGAAAAAAACATTCAGCTGTGGCTAAACTTTTTCTCACATGTTTTTCTCTGTCTCTGTAATTGTATGCTTGGCTGCCTGCAATAAGGGGTAGAACCTGTGTCTGACAATGAGCTATGCTGTGTAACTCAGTACCATCAACATTGAGTACTAATCCTGTGGGTTGCCTGTGTGTTTTTAAAGTGTGCATGAGCTTTGCTGAACTTCAATAGCCATCCTCCAGCATTCTGCCTCAGCTATGTGGTCCAAGAAGGCCAGAAACCCTCCCTGGGTTCTCTTCCTGCACAATGAGTTACAGTAGAGTAGTCTTAGCTGTAAGAAAGGACAAATTGTGTCTTCTGCTTACTTCACATTAGTTGGTAAGCCACGTGCCAAAGCTGGACTCAGAGATCAGCCAGGGTTCCAGGTGTGAAGACATCAATTCAGTTCCTACCCCTGTTAATAAAAGAAAATTGAAGGATAAAACAAAACAAAACAAAACAACAAACAAACAAAATAGGAATTGGCCTGCAGTCCTGGGAGAAGGTAGAACAAAAACATGCCAACTTAGAGATAGACTGATAAAATGGAATTATGAAAAGCTGAAGAACACAGAAACATTGAAACCAGGCTTCTGTTGCAATCATAAGTTATGATGGTTTGTATATGCTTGGCCAAGGGAGTGGCACTATTAAAAGGTGTGGCCTTGTTGAAGTAGATGTGACACTGTAGGGGTGGGCTTAAGACCTTCACCCTAGCTACCTGGAAGTCAGTCTTCCACTAGCAGCCTTCAGATGAAGATGTAGAACTCTCAGCTCTGCCTGCCCAGATGCTTCCCTGTTCTCACCTTGATGATGAAGGACTGAACTCTGAACCTGTAACGCAGCTACAATTAAATATTGTTCTTTATAAGAGTTGTCTTGGTCATGGTGTCTGTTCACAGCAGTAAAACCCTGACTAAGACATAAGTTCATGGTGAGTTTCTTACCCACAAATATCAGTATTGTTAGTTCTCATGGACCATCTGCCAGAGCTCAGCACATCATGCAGAAAGCAATTGTGTTGTTAAGTTCTTGACCATAGCTCCATATAGTGATCCACTGACCTCACATTATATCCTCATCATGTAAGAGGAGCAAGAAAGAGGACTTGAAGCTGAGCAGAGGGAAAGAAGGGAGAGAAAGGAGAGAGAGAGAGAGAGAGAGAGAGAGAGAGAGAGAGAGAGAGAGAGGAGAAAGGGAACTTCACAATGAGGAGGATGGATACTTGTTGATGATGAGGACCAAAGGTCCAGGCACCTTCTGAAGACATAGAAAAATGTTATCATAAAGCCTATTATTTTTCCCCTTGCTACATGCTAACAAGAGCACAAGAGCATACATAACTGCCTTATAGCTCATTTAAATTTTAATGTATGCTTAATCAAGATAAATGACTGTTGTATCAGGAGAGTACCAAGGTGAATTTGAGCAGCAGAATCAATAAAGCAACTTGTTCACTGAGTGACATCTAAGTAAATATGAAATCTTTGAGTACACCTGCCTGCAGTGATACAGAAGTCACTCCTCTGATGCTAAGAAGTAGAAAACTTCCACCATTGCAGACAACTCTGTGAAAACAGAGTTTTCTGTCTCATTGGAGGACTTCAATGTTTATGCCTCTTGGAATTCCCCAGTGCTTTGTTTTCCTGGATGAGAAAGGGCAATGTCTCCCCTGAATGAGAGCAGCTGTTGAGTCAAACCTGCAGGGGAGTGTAAGCCTCCATGAAGTATTAACAAGAAAAAAGAGAGGGAATCAGCAAAGGATGGTATTGTGTAAAATTAATAAGTATAGAAATTTTATTTTATTTTACTTTATTTTGTTTTATTTTATTTTGTGTGTACGTGGTGGAAAGGATACAGTCATGCACAGAGGCCCAACATAAAGCTTGAGTGTTATTCCCAGGGGTTATTCGTCACCTCTTCTATCTTCTTTTTGTTGTTGTTGTTGTTGTTTGGTTAGCTGGTTGGTTGGTTTTTGTTGATATTGTTGTTTCTTTTGGTTTAGTTTTTCTAAATCAGTGTCCTTCACTGCCCAGCGCTTACCAATTGGGCTAAGCTAACTGGCTAGAGAACTCCAGGAAACTGCTTCTCTCTGCCTCTCTAGTGCTGGGAAGAAAAGGGTACACTACCATCCCCAGATTTTTTATGTAGATTCTAAGGATCAAGCCCAGATTCTCATGCTGGCTTAGAAATACATCACTGGCTGAGCATCTCCCCAGCCCATGCTCTTCTAGTCCTCAACCTAGAGGCAGTGATTACAAATCTATACCATTTTAGAACATTCTGAGACACCTCCCCATGAAAGCATTTTCAAATGTATCAGCACAACTTTTAAAAATTTATTTATTTATTTATTTATTTATTCACATTCCAAAATGCTGCCCCCTCCAGTCCCTCCTCATCCTTCGGCCTCTAAGAAGGCAGCCCCACCTCTGGGTATCCCCACTACCCTGGTGCATCAAGTCTCTGCAGGATTAGGCACATCCTCCCTCTCCCACTGAGGCTAGACAAGGCAGGTCTCTGCTACATATGTGCCCGAGACCTCAGACAAGCAAGTGTATGCCCTTTGGTTGGTGAATCAGTCTCTGTGAGTTCCTAGTTCAGATTAGTTGACACTTTGTCTTTTTGTGGATATGACATTTCCTTGAGGGCTTTCAAGTATTTCTCTAACTCTTCCATAGGGGTTGTTGACCTCTTCCCAAAGTTTGTCTATAGGTATCTACATCTGCCTTAGTCAACTGCCGGGTAGAGCCTCTCAGAGGACTATTATGTGAGGTTCCTATCTCAAGCACAACATAGCATCATTAATATTAAGTGTAAGAATTTGGTGTTTGCCCAAGGGATGGGTCTCAAAACAGGCTGGTCACTGGTCAGCCATTCCTTCAGTTTCTGCTCCATCTTCGTCCCTGAATTTCATTTAGACAGGATCAATTTTGGTTCAAAAGTTTTGTAGGTGAGTTGGTTTTCCTATCGCTCTACTGAGAGTCCTGTCTGGCTACTGGATATAGTTTCTTCAGGTTCCATATCCCCACTGTTGGGCATTTCAGCTAAGGTCACCTGCATTGACTGGTAAGGGCCTCGCTTATACTTCCTCTCTGGGACTTCCTAGAGAATCCAACCCTATCCCCATCTTCAACCCCAGCAGCTATATATTTCCATTCATTCTCCTTGCCCTTTGGACCCATCTCCTGTCTCTCCCTATGCCTAATCCTGACCCACTATTCCTCTCACCCTCCCCTATTCTACCCAGATCACTCCCTCTATCAGCTTCCCATGATTATTTTGTTCCTCCTTCTAAGTGGGATGCAAGCATTCTCATTTGGGCCTTACTTGTTTAACTTCTTACAGTCTATGGGGTATATTATGGGTATTCGGAACATTTTGGCTAATTTCTACTTATCAGTGAGTATATTATCATGCATGCCCTGTCCTTTGGGGTCTGGGTTACTGCACTCAGGATGATATTTTCTAGTTCCATCCATTTGCCTGCCAAGTTCACGATGTCCCTGTTCTTAATAGCTGGATACCATTCCACTGTGTAAATGTACCACATTTTCTATATCTGTTCTTAAGTTGAGGCATATCTGGTTTGCTTCCAGTTTCTGGCTTTGCAAATAAAGTTGCTCTGAACATAGTGGAGCACATGTCCTTGGGGTATGGTGGAGCATCTTTTGGGTATATGCCCAGGAGCAGTATAGCTGAGTCTTCAGGTTAGAACCATTTTCAATTTTCTGAGAAACTGGATTGATTCCAGAGTGGTTTTACTAGGTTCCAATCCCACCAGCAATGGTGTAGTGTTCCTCTTTTTCCACATCCTCACTAGCATGTTCTGTCACTTGAGATTATTACTTTAGCCATTCTGATTGGTATCTCAGGATCATTTTGTTTTGTATTTCCCTGATGACTAAGGATGTTGAACATTTCTTTAAGTGCTTCTCAGCCATTCAAGATTCCTCTGTTGAGAATTCTATGTTTAGTTCTGTTCTCTATTTTTTGATTATGTTATTTGATTTTTGGAGTCTAATATTTTGGACATTAGCCCTCTGTCAGATTTAGGGTTAGAGAAAATCTTTTCCTGATGTGTAGGCTGTCATTTTGCCCTATTGACAGTGCCATTTGCCTTACAAAAACTTTTCAGTTTCATGAAGTCCCATTTATTAATTCTTGACCTTAGTACCTGATCCATTGGTATTCTGTTTAGGAAATTTTCTCCTGTCATTACAACTTTTTAATTCAAAGAAATTAAACAATAAAAGGCTTAGAGAGAGGCATAAGCCTTCGTAAATAATTTGCTCAATTGATATTCAACTCACCTACCCAAAATTTTGATGAAGTAAGTCATTTCAGAAAACAGGATTGACTTTTGAAAATGATGGCTTGGAAAATAACTAAAATTACATATTGTACTTTTTTAAAATTTCACTATACTCATAGAACATAAGCTGATCTTGGTTTTAATTTTTGCTGAGAGTTTAACAAGCCTCAGTAATTACACTGGAGACATAGTAAATATAGCTTACATTTTCTACCTGAAAATTACCAGTAAACGCAGTACAGTTTGTCCTACAAGAGGAAGCATTGCTGTCCATTCATGCTATGACTTTTAAATAGAGATGGTTTCCATGGTCTAAATATTAATGAGCAGTTGCATGTGGAAACAATATGAGGGTGGTCTCATTTGCTAAGATAGTTGTAGCTGGGTCTCTTTTGAATCCTTGGAGGTCCAGACCATTCTTAGATGCTGTTTTGTCAAGAAATGTGAGAGAAAATGTTAATATAGCCATCATGAACTATTTTTTCTGGAAAAGATTGCAACTAACATTTTTCATGGTGTATATGGGACTGTGTTAGCTGAGATATAGTACACTTGCACTATAGATTATAGTACATATTATAGGTTGGCTGGCCCTCCCTCCATACTTTCCGGACCCCTCGTGAATCTTTTTCATCCCACTGGAGAGTTATGCAGAGACTTTTGTTTATGACTTTAACATTATGCTATAATTACCTGGTCTGAATTTAATTAAAAGTCTAATAACAAAGCACTGTAGCAAATTTGATCCTATTAAGAGTTGTGGACTAATGTTTCTCTGGGCTACTGCATGAGCTTCAGTGCTGAGAGTATGACTGCGATTTATACAATACAAATGGCAAGACATGGATATCAGTAAAGCAGACCTAGGGCTATACTCTGCATCACCTGAGTGTATACTGTGTCTTTAACTTGATTGTCTTTTGGTGGTAGTTCAGAGAGATCTCTTTGATTGCTTTGCTATTACTGATTGTCCATGGGAAATTGTGCTTGGTGGTCCAATTGAAGAGAATTCTTGACAAGCTACACACTATTAACAGTACAGTCATAACATTATCGACATTTTCAATGCCATACCTAATGTAGATTTTTAAAGAGAAAAATGGTTTGTTTAGGACTGGTCTCTCTCAGTTTGTATGCATTATAGTGACTTTGTGGCAGGCAGCAGATGAGCCCAGAACATTTCAATCTACCTATTGTCACAGTGCTCTTAAGGTTTATCTAGGGAATCATCATGTCTACTCAACAGGACGACAAAAGAACTATACATCATGGAAAAATGACCCAGCAAGAGAGTAAGAATGTGAAAGGACAGTGGAGTGACAGCTGAAGAGAAAAGGGTCACTGAGAAAGAGGAAAAGTTGTAGATCACAAGGTCTGTCAGAGTATGAACCTGACAGAGATCTCAAGCAGGGATGGAGAAGAATCAGCCACAGGGAGGAAAAAACAAGCCATTAAGAGCAGGGACTCTGGGTTAAATGTTTTATAAGCTCCACCCACACATACTTACTTTCATTCTCCCTGATTGGTCCTGCCCAGAGTGTCTTCCTTTGAATAGACTTCAGTAACTAATACCTCCTGGACAGTCCTGCTGAACCCTGCACAACTCCTTGTTTGACCCTGTAAAGTTTCAAGAGCCTGTTGTCTGGACGTATCATTGTGCATCTCTCTTGTTATACTCAGAGCAGAGCATTACATTTTACTCATTAAAATTTAATTTTATATACCTATAAAACTAGGGCACACACATTTTTGAAAAGTTTTTTGAGAAACATATATTATCTTTTTACTAGACATGACCATTCCACATTGACAAATATCTCACATCAATCCGTTTGTGTGGTTGTGCATTGGCATTTGTAGGTGGTTAGGCCCAAGGAGACCCATCAGTACTTCAATATACCTTATATACACTGCTTATATACAACCTTCATGAGTACTCACTGCCTCACTGGTCTCTAGAGTATCTCCTACTCCTAATGCAAAATAGATGCTGTGCTAAGAGCTGGGGTGGATATACAGACCAAAAAAACATGTGCATGTACATCACAGAAACAATTAAAAATAGTCATTTTAATTTGATTAAACTTGTGGGTTTCTAACCCACAAGATATAGTGGAATGCATTGGGTAGTGTGTATTATGAATATACATAATTAAACATCTTTTCTCTTGTCAGATGTTTGTTTTGCTAGCTTACCCACAATGATTTGGCAAGCAATCTTACAAGAAAATCTTTGTCCATGTTTATGATTAATTCCTTAGAACAAATCCCAAGAAATAATTTACTGAATTAAGCAGTGTGAGCATTCCCAAATTCCTTAATACAAATCCTTCTGTGGGGCATTTGACTGTTTGTCAAATGATACATACCTTCTAATTAGACCTACTTTAACTTAAAATAACAGAATATTATTTTTTTTCTTTTTATTAGATATTTTCTTTATTTACATGTAAATTTTTCCTTTCCCAGGTTCCCCTCCAAAAAACAAACAAACAAAAACAACAAGAGCAAACCCCTTTTGCCTCCCCCCTCCCCATGCCTGCCACCCCACCCTCTCCCACTTATTGGCCCTGGCATTCCCCTTCACTGGGGCACAAAACCTTCACAAGGCCAAGGTCCTTTCCTCCTATCGATGATCGAATTTGCAATCCTCTACTATACACATGCTGCCAGAACATTCAGTCCCACCCTGTATAGTCCTTGATTGGTGGTTGAGTCCCTGGGAGCTCTGAAGGTACTAGTTAGTAATTGTTGTTCGTCCTAAGGGGCTGCAAACCCTTCAGCTCCATAGATCCTTTCTCTAACTCCTTCATTGGGGACAGTGTACTCAGTTCAATGAATGGCTGTGAGCCTCTACATCTGTATTAGTCAGGTATTGTCAGAGCCTCTCAGAAGATAGCTATATGCTTGTCCTTCCTTCAGTCTCTACTCCATAGTTAATCTCTGCCACTCCTTCTGTGGGTATTTGATTCCCCTTTTTAAGAAGGAATGAAATGTTCACCTTTTGGTCTTCCTTCTTCTTAAGAATATATTTTTAAAGGAAGAAAATTTAAAAGACATTTACTAAAATCTTGGAAACAAGGTTTAGGAAACAGTTCGAAAATATATTTTTTTCTGTGAAAATGCAAATACTTAAGTTTGATTTGCATAATATCTACTTATTTATGGAACTGCATGGATTTTATTCTCCTGAAGGGTTTTTCAGTTAGTAATCATGATCAGATTTCTATGTTTTTATTGGCATACCCTGTTCTCTGAAATTGCTGAAAACTATTTCATTGTCATAACATTTGTTGGTAATATTTGAGTTGTTCTCCATTTACTCTGTGTTGTAAGAAATACAATATAAGCAAGGTTCTCCCAGTGCATCTCCTGGAATCCATTCCATGATAGATATGGAGCTGGGCTTTCTCTGTGTATATATTTAAATTTTCATAGCCATGACCAAACTGCTGTGCAGGAGCATGTGTGGTCAGAGATAGTATGTGATAGTGTAACCACCTTCTCCCATCGAATACTGCCAGACCCAAGCATCTTAGACTTTGTAGACCTCTCATACCTGGACTCTGAGGGAATTTAAACATGGACTTATTTAGTGAGTTTCTTCCTCTTAAAAGTTCTCTCTACTAAAATTTCTGCCATTTCCTACATCCGAGTCCCTTTTCTGACTTTCGATGAGGTTCTTTTGACGGGAACAGGACTCAGAAAGGTATTGCACAGTGGTTTGTTGTGAGGTTTTGGACAGAATTTAGACATCTATACCTCAGTACATCTGTGACTGGGTTTAATTCCCATCCATTGAGACATGTGTCTATCTAGTGTAATATTCTGCTATATTTTTTTTGGTTATTTTAAGTCTTCTTATCTGACATTGAGTTCAAGGTTAGTCAGGGTTAAAATCTCAAAAAAAAACAAAAAAAAACAAAAAAAAAAAAAACAAAAAAAAAACAGCCATCAATGTGATTTGTATTAGAGCCATGGTATAGCAATAGATGAATTTAGGGGAAGCTACCACATTTGACAATGCGGTAATTCCTGGCCACAGGCAGGCAGTGCCTGTTACTTAGTGTATTTATTTGTGTAGATATCATATGATTTTATCAATAATATTTTGTGGCCTTCTGTATAGAGATATTATATATCTTTTCTTGGAATTTCTACTAACCATAAGAATATTTTAAGATCAAATATAAATAGAATTTTATGGTGTTTTTATTTTTGTGGCCATCATAAAGAAATGTATTGTGTATTTGCCTTGTGTAAGTATTCACTGAGTTCTGAAAGTTTTCTTAAGTATATATGACAATATTATCTATAATGTGTTAATTCTGACTTCTCTTTCTTGTGATATTGCACTGGCTCACATTCCAAAATGACAAGGTATGATTTAACAACCATTGTGATCCATTTTTCTCCTCTTTCAACTCATTTATTATACATCTTATTTTTGTAATAATAAAACTTTTGACTGAATTCTTAAAATGTTATTAGTCTAAGTACTTCAAAGTACTCTGTTTAGCTTTCCACCTAGTGTGCGGCCTTGGAAAAATCTCCATATTTCCTTGTCACTAATAACTAATGAGAAGATTCTCTAGTTTGCAAAAACTGAAAAAGACTGAAAAAATAATAAATCCAAAGAAAATGAGATAAGGAAACAAAAAGGGATAAACAAAAATAAACTAAGAAGAAATCAAGCGAAGCAGTTCAACAAATGAAACTTATCTAAAAGGCTTAGCCATTTGAAATGATTCCTAAAGCTGATGAATTCTTAACAAGTTAAAAAAGAGGTGAAATTCCTAAAACTAGCACACATTTGTAAATAGCCAGAATTGTAAATCCAATGGGAATTAAAGGTCTAATAAAATAAAGAGTATTAGGTCATATTTGATGAAATGGCTAATATCTAGAAAAATATAAATTGCTAAAATTTAGAGGAAACTGAAAACCAAATTTTTACATACCATCATGAGAACTAAATTTGTAAAAATCCAGCACTCAATCACTCAATCTCCAAAAAAATAAGTATTGAAAACTTAGTGATCTTTACTAACTTCCATGGAATACAAAATTATAATTTGATATAAATTTTCATTTATTGACACTAGGTCTTCTTTTCAGACAATATATCGTGATTACAGATTTCCCTCCATCTACTTTTCCTATTTCCTTTCTGCTCTTCCCCTTGGGATACCCAGGCATCATTTTACCCAAGACTAGACTGGAATAAATGAAGCTTAGCCAAGTGGGTGGGTTAGAAGGACCTAGGTCTACATGAGTACAGGAGAAACAGTCTTCTCTGGAGATGGTTTCAAGTGCAACAGCTCTCTTTATTGGAGTGAACAAGGACTGTATAAACCTTGGGGAGTAGGTAGGGGTTTGGGGTATAAGCATGCATCATATGCTGGTTCTAAGGTGCTAAAAATGCCTATTCACATGAAGAGAAATTCTAGGCACTATGTGGACATGTCATTTTAGGGAGAGAGGAAGACCAGGAATCTGGCCACCAAACTATGTGAGCACTTCAGGGTGGTAGAGGTGGGAATCGTAAGGCCTACCTTCATTGGAATGTGCAGGCCCAGAGAAACAGTGAAGCCTGCCAGTCTCAGGAGGACACTTTCAGAGTTTGGACACATCTGGACCTCACTCTTGCTTCCCAAACTGGCTCCCTGAGTCACACAGCTTTGCAGGCCCAAACCTATTTCACCTTCGTTCTGGATCTACCCCCTATCTGTCTCTCACTAGAAAACAAACAGACAGTTAAGGGGTAATAATATAATATAATATAATATAATATAATGTAATGTAATGTAATATAATACAATACAATACAATACAATACAATACAATACAATATAATATAATATAATATAATATGAGACAAAACTAAACATATCAGAATAGGACAAAACAAACCAACAGAAGGAAAAGAGCCCAAGAAACAAATATTGATGCAAAGACACACTCACCCACTCATTTGCACATTCAGAAATCCTCAAAACAAGAATAAACAAAGCCATCATATAAAGGCAAATAGTCTTGGGGTACAGGGGATAAATAAAAGAGAAAAATAAATAAAACATTAAAATTAAAAATTAAAAGTTTACTTAAAGCAATCAAACAAAAAACCAAACCAAAACAAAAACAAACAAACAAAAAAGCCTTGCCATAACATCATAAAACAAGAAAGCTCCAAGGATGCCACAAAGTTCATTTTCCGTTGACCGTTTCCTGATGAGCATGCAGTCTGCCTGTCAGAGAGAGTGCTTTCTTTCCCCAGTCAGACTCCCTTGGAGAAAACTAAATTGTCATTTGTAAGTAGCTATAAACCGAAGACAGGGTCCAGATAGAGATGGATACATTATGTCTCCTTCTCCTTTCAGTTCAAGGATGGACCTCATTTGGTGCATTCTCATGTGGGTCCAGTGGGTTCTCATGCAGGTCCAGTGCATTCTCATGCAGGTCCAGTGCATGCCACTTCCGTCTCTGTGTACACATCAGTGCCTTGTTTTCTTTGTGTCCTCCATTCTGCTTCCTCTTCCACAGTGACTTGAGCCCTGAGGGCAGGACTTTGGTGGAGACATACTTTGTAGGGCTGAGTGTTCCAGGGTCATTCACTCCCTGAATATTTTCTGGCTGCGGGTTTCTGTATTTGTCTCTGTCTATACAGGAAGAAGCTTCACTGGTGATGGCTGATGAAGGCATTGACCTATGAATACAGTAGAATGTCACGGGAAGTCATTTTGTATTCCTTTAAAACAGTAGCACTTGGTTTCAACCTAGGTCCCTGGACTATCTAGTTTCAGGTTCTTGGTTATTAAAGCAGTATGGCATATGAACTCCATCTTGCAGAGTGGGCCTTCCGCCAAATCAATTGATAGTATAACCATTGCACAAGGATATCGTGCAGGTGGGATACCATCATAGCCCAAGTGTTTATATCTGGGTTGGTATTTACATGTATGCTTTGGTAGCATGCAGACTCTCTTCCAGTAGCAAGAGCTAGTCCATATGAGTGAAAGCTCTAGAAGACATCAGCTCAATTTCTCTGTGTTCAATGACTTGAATAGATAGTGTCTTCAGCCATAGGACCAGGTGGGGACAGCAATCTATTGCCTTGGAAACAGCCTGGTTGCTTGAGGTTGCTTGTGGAATCTCTTTGGCAAATAACTCAATTAGATGGTACCCATTCTCAGTAATAGGAACGTCATTTGGTGAAAAAAATCTAATTGGGTCTGTGTCTCCCCCAGTATTTGGTGATTTCGTTAAGGTTAGATGCCCCTTCATTTTAGCTACCTCTCCCTGTATTTTCTTCCCTTGTCCCCCTCTCTGTTTGATCCTTCCATTTCTGTATCCCTCTAAAACTGTCCATGATTCTATTTCCCTTTCCTAGGAAAATATGTCCCCCAAGCCCCGACTGTAAACCTAACCCCTATGGTTCTATGGATTGCGGCTTGCTTATCCATGACTTAACAGCTAAAATCTGCATATAAGTGAATACATGCCATATTTGTCTTTTTGAGTCAGGGTTACCTCACTTAAGATTATTTTTTTCTGGTTCCAATTATTTACCTATACATTTCATTCTTTTTTCCCCACTGTTCCTTAATAGCTCTTTTTTTAAAAATATTTGATATTTAATTATTTATATTTCAAGTGTTATCCCCGTTCCCGGTTTCTCCTCTGCAAACCCTCTACCGCATCCTCCCTTACCCTGCTTCTATGAGGGTGCTCCCCCACCCACCCACCAACTCCTGTGTCACCACCCTAGTATTCCCCTACACTGGGGCATCAAGCCTTCACAGGACCAAGAGCCTCCCCTCCTATTGAGGGCCTCTTCTGATCCTCCAGTCCTTCCCCTAACTCCTCCATTGGGGTCCCTGTGCTTAGTCCAATGGTTGGCTGCAAGCATCTGGATCTGGCAGAGGCTCTCAGGAGACAGCTGCATCAGGATCTTGTGAGCAAGCACTTCTTGTCATCAGCAATAGTGTCTGGGTTTGGTGTCTACGTGTGGGATGGATCCCCAGATGGGGCAGTCTCTGGATGGCCTTTCCTTTAGTCTCTGCTCTACCCTTTGTCCCTGTATTTCCTTTAGACAGGAACAATTTTGGGTTAAAATTTTGAAGACAGGTGGGTGACCCCATTCCTCAACCATGGGGCCATGCCAAACCTCTGGATATGGTCTCAATAGGTTGTCCCTCCATTTTGTTGGGTATTTCAGCTAAATTCATCCCTGTGGGGTCCTGGGAGGCTCTTGCTTTCCTGGAATCTGAGACTTTCTGGTTGCTAGCCCCAGTTCCCCATCCCCCATTACTACATACCTCTGTTCAATGTCCCAACCCTCTGTACATTTCCTCCACTCCTCCCATACCTATTTTTCCCCTCCTTTTCCCTGATGCCTCATCTCTTCCTCCCAAGTCTCTCTTACCCTCTACTTCCCATGATTATTTTGTTCCTCCTCTTAAGTAGGAGGAGGAACTCTTTGGTCTCCCTTTCTCTTGAGCTTCATGTGGTCTGTGAGTTGTATCTTGGGTATTTCACACTCTTTGCCTAATATCCACGTATCAGTAAGTACATATCATGTGTGTTCTTTTGTGACTAAGTTACCTCACTCAGAATGATATTTTCTAGATCCAACCATTGGCTGCGAATTCTATGAAGTCATCGTTTGTAAAAGCTGAGTAGTATTCCATTGTGTAAATTACCACCTTTTCTGTATCTATTCCTCTGTTGAAGGACATCTGGGTTGTTTCCAGCTTCTGGCTATTATAAATAAGGCTGCTATGAACACAGTGGCGCATATGTCCTTATTACATGTTGGAGCATCATTTGGGTATATGACCAGGAGTGGTATAGCTGGGTCCTCAGGTAGTATTATGTCCAATTTTCTAAGGGACTGCCAGACTGATTTCCAGAGTGGTTGTACCAACTTGCAATCCCACCAGCAATGAAGGAGTGTTTCTCCACATCCTCGCCAGCACCTGCTGTCACCTAAGTTTTTGAGCTTAGCCATTCTGACTGGTTTGAGGTGGAATCTCAGGGTCATTTTGATTTCTATTTCCCTGATGACTAAGGATATTGAACATTTCTTTAGATGCTTCTTGGCCATTCAAGTTTCCTCAGTTGAGAATTCTTTGTTCAGCTCTGCTCCCCATTTTTAATAGGGTAATTTGGATATCTGGAGTCTTTGAGACTTTGTATATATTAGATATTAGTTCTCTATCAGATGTAGGATTGGTAAAGATCCTTTCCCAATGTGTTGGTTGCCATTTTCTCCTATTGACAGTGTCCTTTACCTTACAGAAGCTGTGCGATTTTATGAGGTCCCATTTGTCGATTCTTTGGCGAGATGGCTTAGTGAGTGCTCTTCCAGAGGTCCTGAGTTCAATTCTCAGCAACCACATAGTGGCTTCTAATCATCTGTAATGGGATCCAATGCCCTCTTCTGGTGTGTCTGAAGACAAATACAGTGTACTCATATACATAAAATAAATAAATGCATGTTTTAAAAAACACTTTTCATTCTTTTAAAATGGCTGAGAAATAGTCTATTGTGTAAATGTACCACATTTTCTTTATCCATTCATCTGTTAAGGGATATCTAAATTATTTCCAATTTCTAGTTATTATAAACAGAATAGCAATGAACATAGTTGAGAAAGTCTTTGTGTTAGGATAAAGCGTACTTTGTGTATATGCCTAAGAGTGATATAGCTAGATCTTGAGGTAGATCCATGTTCCTGAGGAACTGCCACACTGGTTTCCAAAGAGATTGTGAAAGTTTGCATTCTCACCAGCAGTGGATGAGTCCTCTCCTTCCTTCACATCAACACCAGCATGAGCATTTGTTTTACTGATTTTAGCTATTCTAAGGAACATAAGATGAAATAACAGAGTAGTTTTGATTTGCATTTCCCTGATGACTCAGCATGTTGAATGTTTCTTTAAGTGTTTCTTAGCCATTTTAGTTTCCTATCTTGAGAATTCTGTTTATATCTGTACCCATTTTTTAATTGGATTTTTTGTTTTCTTGATAGCTATTTTTTGAGTTCTTTATAAAGTTTTCTCATTAGCTCTCTATTGGCTATGGAATTGGTAAAAAAATATTTTCTCATCTCATAAGCTGCTGCTTTTTCCAAATGATGATAATCTTTGCCATGAAGAAATTTGTCCATTACATGAGGTCCCATTTACTAATTTGTGACCTTAGTGACTGCACTAATGGTGTTCTATGCAGAAATACTTTTCTGTGCCATTGAGTTCAAGGCTATTCTGTTTTGTCTACTATCAGGCGCAGTGTCTCTGGTTTTATGCTGAGGTCTTTGGTCTGTTTGGAGTTGATTTTTATGCAGGGCAATGAGTATGGATCTATTTGCATTCTTCTACATGCAGTTCAGTTTGACCAGCACCATTTGTTGAAGATGCTGCATTTTTCCCATTATCTATTTGTGGCTTCTTTATCAAAAACCAGGTGTGTGGGTTTATGATTGGATATTCAAGTTGACTTCATTATTCAGTATATCTCTTGTTGTGCCTACTGTAGTAGGGTGGTTATACTCTAGTGGAAAGCATGCTTTGTTGAGTGGGTGTTTTGCTCCTTAGTATCTGTTGCCTTCTCTTTAGAAGTTATAGTTACTGGAGGTTACAGGTAAAATGTGTTTAATGATAGCAGATACTTTGGAATGGGGGTGGGCTAAAAGTGGAGCCTGGGGGGATCTGTAGGGGTGAAGAGAGCAGGATGTTCCCTTAGGATCTGCTCAGTTCCCTGAGAATGAGGTAAAAGAATGAAGCGAGGCCATAAGAAAGAGGTAGTCTTCTACAGAGCAGCGGATGAGACTGGGGACTGGATATGGAGGGGAGGAGGAAGAGTAAAAATATGAAGCTCACCCACCTGCTTCCTGGCTTGCAGGCATGTCCAGTGGGCTTCCAGAGAGAGCCTGCTGGAGTTGAGAGCTGGGGTACAGATTTGAGTTGCAGGTGCCTGTTTACTCTTCATGCTATATAGGAAAGAATGCAGACAGATAGTGTGAAATCCGTGACCTTCCTGAAGGCTGCCAGAAGCAGATCCATGTTCCCTATGGAAGTTCCACATAGAGACCCTGAAGGTCTGGCAGATTCTAATATACTTTGTAAGGTAGCAAAACCAGATGGAGGCACCATGGGAAAGAGGGTACAGGACTGTTGTGAATTTAAGGCCAGCTTGGGCTCCAATAGTGAGTTCCAGGTAAGCCTAGCAGAATGTGAAATCCTACCTCGACAAATAAGTCAAAGAGAAGAGTTAATAAACACAATAAATGTAAAAAACAGAGACAAAAAAAAACAACTAGTCTTTCTGGATATCATTGAGTAAAAGAAATAACTGACTTTTTTCTCTTTGCAAAAGAAAGGAAATTACTCTTTCCATAATAACTATCTTCAAATGATATGTTGCAAATAGCTTCCAGATCAGAAAAATCAGTGAAGAAGGGAGTTATCTAATTTTTTAATAGTCTAAAGCAACCCATCTGTCAAAGGGTGAAGGAAGTAAGCAGAGGAGAAAAAGAGAGCATAGATGAACTCTACAGTCAATCTCATTTACATGTGGTTATCCAAATGAGCAGGTAGGAGTGACTTAATAAGCTTCAGTCTTTGTTATAAGAAACCAAAGACACAGAAAGGCAACAACCATGCCCATGATATAAGTGGCAGGTGTCTTTTTTTTTTTTTTTTTTTTTTAAGAATTCAGCAAGAGGAAAGTACATAATCTGTTAGGTGCCAAACCTTGAGAAAAATTACTGAGATGTTTATTTATTTAACATATCAAAGAAGACCTGGCCACCAGGTTTTCCTGGCATCCCTAGGTCCCTACCTGTTACAGAGTCCTCCTACCTGGCATACTCCACTCACTACCCTAACATTTCTAGCCCAGGTTAGTGGTCTGGGCTGCCTTTCTCCCAGCTGCCCTTCCCCCAGAGGTTCTTCTCTATGTAATTCAGGCATTTTGGATATCCAGCCCTCTTTTGCCTTTAGCATTCTTAGGTTCTGCACCAAGATTCCTTCTCCCTGGACTCTCTCAGATGTTCTTGCCTCTGGCTATGCTCCCTTTTATCTACAATAAACTTTCTCCTCCACCACACTGAGGCATAGTCATGTCCTTTCCTTTTCATTTATTTATTTGTTTATTTGTTTGTTTGTTTGTTTTCATTTAACATCAACCCTGATTAGAAAGACAAATAACACATGGAACAAATCAGCCTATACCTGTGATCAGGTAATGTGTTAGCTATGGTTCTGTGCCTGCCCGTGAACATTGGTGGCTTCATCTTGTCTTAGGATTTAAGATCATGCCTCAGAGGAATCCAGACTTCCCATGGAAACCCTTATCATCTTAGAGCTGCCTGTCCATTTCCTTCTGCACAGGTCCGAGCTCAGAAGTCCAACCCAGAGATTCCATTCTTCTAAGCCACACGGGTACCAACCTACTCCTTTTCTCAATTGGCCATTCTGGCCTTCTTGGTTTTGAGGACAAAATCTTAAAAGT
Source organism: Montemys delectorum (assembly GCA_019843815.1). Classification (NCBI taxonomy): domain Eukaryota; kingdom Metazoa; phylum Chordata; class Mammalia; order Rodentia; family Muridae; genus Montemys; species Montemys delectorum. Next base: position 7,788 of record JADRCD010217587.1, on the reverse strand, counting down.
GCCTTACACTCTCAATCCCACAGTCCCTCCATCAGGGTTTGCTACCTTACAAAGTATATTAGAATCTGCCAGGCCCTCAGGGTCTCCACTGTGGAACTTCCAATAGGGAGCATGGATCTGATTCTGGAAGCCTTCAGGAAGGTCATGGATTTGATCTATCTGCATTCTTTTGTCTATAGCATAAAGTGTAAATAAGTACATTTTCACAGCTGCTGATGAGGTCGTTGTTTCACGGTCACCTGGCCTGATACTTACTTCACCCAACCAGAAAGTCAAAATACTTAACATACCCTGGAGATGACCCTTTTACTCTTTTCTTTTCTTCCCTCTTCCTCCTTACCACGTCTCTCCCTCTCCATCATTTCTTCTCTAGTCTTATGAATTCTCTCTCTCTCTCTCTCTGTCTCTGTCTCTGTCTCTCTCTGTCTCTCTCTCTCTCTCTCTCTCTCTCTCTCCCTCCTTCCCTCCCTTCCTCCCTCCCTCCCTCTCCTCTCCCTCCTTTTTGTCTCCTTCCCTCTCTTATCTTCCTCCCTTCTCTTCTTCCCTCTCCTGACTGCTTTGGAATCTTGAGTCTTCTCCAAGGTGTAAGTCCTCTGTATTGGGTTGCTGTTTGGTAGAAAGCACCCACCCCCTCAACCATCATGTGACGTGACTGTTTCAGGGCTCTTGGTTTCCTCAAGTCTCTGTACATCTCCCACGCCTGAGAGTCTCATCTCTCCTCCCCACTCCCCATTCCATCCTCACCATATACTAGAATGTGGTATTCTTTGTTTATTCTTGTTGCTGTGCATTTCAGTTGCAACACAAATGGTGACAGCTGCTTATGTAATTCAATGACTTCTTACATGGTCTCAGAGATGATCTTTGTATATGGCTAGAGTTCTACAAATACTGAGTTGGTCAGCTACTTTGAAGAAAAACTGACTTTTTTACACACACACACACACACACACACACACACACCATAGCCAATCTCATTAAACAACCAATGGTCACAATTAACCAGAACCCCTGCATCTATTCTTTGTCTAGACACGTATTATGTATGCTGTTGGGTATTGGCAAAGTCGTTAAGGACCTTGGTGCATTATTACAAGACTAGAAGTAGAGTCACAGGGAGGGCAGGGTTGCTAAGTATCTGATAGTGAGTAATGCCAGGCCTTCAAAGCCTCTTCAATGACCATTCTAGAATACCCAGTGCAATACTGTATTCTATTATGAGAAAAAAAGAGAAAAAGATAGAAAGACCTTGATCAACTGTGCTGTAATGGAGGGATGAAAAATAAACATGCCCCTGGACCTTTGAAGTAATTAATGGGGATGGAGAGATGGCTCAGTCATTAATAGTGCACACTGCATTTGCACAGGACCAACGTTCTCTTTCTAGCCTCCACATCAGCAACCTTACTCTACCTATTGCTCCAGCTCTAGGACATCTGACATCTTCTTCTGGCCTCTGCAAGCACCTTAAATCCATGTGCATGCATAGGAACACACGTTCATTCACACAAATTAAAAAAAAAAAAAACTAATCTTAAAGTAAATTAAGAGACTCTATAATTTTACCCATGGAGGCTCACAATTCCAAATGTAAAGTTGAACTGAAAATGGTTTAGGCACATACAGTTTACATGGCTCCACCTGCATGCTTTCCATTAAACACATGTGGGTGTCCCGAGGACTCATGGATCTATACACACTAGCACATATGAGAATATTGAAAGTATAAATAAGAAGATCACAACATATAGTGAGTAGTACTGGTACAAGCAGGTAATTGGCTAGTAGTATACAAGAGATATATAGGTGTATCCATAAAATTTTATTTTTAAAAAGGGTTGGAACAGGCAGGACAAATTATTGAGAAGATAAATGCTAAGAAATAAATGCTACCATATTCTGTTCTTTATATATAGTATTCTGTACTACAGTACACTACATATTTTACTTCTTTATCCAGGTGAGATGTGCCAATCCTCTGTATATATAATATATGGAAAACGATGTAGTAGAGATTCACATATAGCCCTAGGTAGGCCAGCCTCTGAGATTGTGTTTGTAGCACAATCCATGAGCAATAACCAGTAAATGAAAACCTATAAAGAACTCGCTAAGGGGAAAGCCTTTTGCTAGTATTTCAGCTAACTTCTTCTATTTGTCCGTTGTCATTGCAAGCTTCCTCGAGCATAAAGATGGTTCTGGGAAATACCTGAAAGTCTAATATAAACACACTAAAGGTGTTATAAAGAAGAGAGTTTATATTGTAAAGTTCTGCTTTTGTGTTGTTTCAAATAATGTACTAACTCTGAAGATAAAATTTACCCAAACAACATCAGAACAGACTGTTCAGAGAGACTTCTGCAAGTCTTTCTCCTGATGCATGTGCTGCCACCAAGTGGCATGTCCTGACCAACATTAATAAGAAGCAGCTAGTGTATGGAGTTTGTTTGGTATGTGTACTCTAACTGGAGTTTTGAAAATGATCTAGCAGTCTTGGGATGAAACGTTGTGTCCCTGTCGAGCAGTTTAGTCTGTAGCTTGGCTCTCTACAGTAGTGGCTGATGTGTTTGTACAGTGTTACATTTGAACTGTTTGGACCCTCATTGTTCGTCAGGTGCCGGGACAACACATTTGACTCGATGTTAAATGGGTTGGTGGTCAGTACAACCTTGTGGCTAGGATGACTGCCTCTGTGGAGAGAAAGTGTGATTCACACTGAACACAAAAGCTCTGCTGTCTCTTGCAGCCTCCACTTCATTGTGTTTGACACTGAAACGGCGCATGACATCCTCAAGGTCTGGGATGGCCCAGTGGACAGCAACATCCTGCTGAAGGAGTGGAGTGGTTCAGCCTTACCTGAGGATATCCACAGCACCTTCAACTCACTCACTCTGCAGTTCGACAGTGACTTCTTCATTAGCAAGTCTGGCTTCTCCATCCAGTTCTCTAGTAGGTGCAAAGATGGGTTTCTTGTTTGAACACCAGGGCTTGCCAAGGGCAGAGAACTCTGTTCCTATGTGAGTGAGCAATATTTCCTTAGCGTAAAATGAGTCTTGGGAATGATGTATTATAAAGGAGAAAATATTTGGGGGGAATTCCTTTTAATAAAGGGGAAGAAGACTTCTTGTCTCTGCCTAGGTTCATAACCAAGGTCCCTATGAGAAAAGAAAAACAAAACAGGATGCATATTGCCAACTTCGTATTGGTTTTGTGTGAACTTGGAGCCTAAGGAAAGAGGGCAAACATTGTGTGGAAGCCAGTATGAGAGCAAAGGGTGTCGTTGGATAGTGGTTGCAGTGAATCCTGTGAGCCATGGTGGGTTAGACTCTCCTCTACATTGCTGCATGCCTTTCTCTGCGTGTCAGAAAAACTGTTTTGGCAGGAGAGTCATGTGACTAACCTTACAGGACAATTCTTATGTGAGTGCTTCAGGAGATGTAGAGGCAGGAGTTCACCAAGGTTCTTTCCTCAAATTCTAGAGGCTGTACTTAATTGTGGTGTTTTCTTAGTACATCACCGGTCAAGAGAACAATTGGCTTAGGGATGTGTATGTTAGCAGGTAGGGATGCTGGAAGGAAAAGAATAACTTCATACTTTTCACCTGGACAGTGACTGTCTAGGCAGCTGTGGAAAACAGATGTTCTCAATATAGAGAAAGTAGGGTTTGTGTCTGGGCTTCTCCCAAACCTGGCATTGACTCTGGCTTCCCTGACTTCCTCTTAACCCTGTATGGAACCTCATGTACTGCTGATAAGGGTTAGTAAGTGCTCTGCTTTCTAGCTTCCAAGTGTCTGCATCCTTCCTTAAGCTAAGGCTTGACATCACTAATGGAGTAGCCTCTGGAAAACTATTACTGAGAGGCACATTCCTGTACTTGAACTCTTAGGTACTTATGATAGGTGAATCCACACTGCCCAGTTTGAATTCCATACAAATGAATTACTTCCTCAGAAGTAATTCTGATACACACTGTGGCAATTCAGCCTTTTAGTACTTTCCAAAGAGCATCCAATGAAAGTGCTATGTAATTTGATAGCATACAATGTCAGCAAAAGGAGTTTTGCTGATATACATGTGCCCACGAACTTGGTTCTTGGCAGGGTGGTAGAGCTCTGTTTAGGATTTACATAACAAAATCGGTTGAGGTCAAGTTAATGCTTTAAGGGGTCATCCATGAAATCCAGGTTTCAGATTCTGCACTTTTTTACTCTGGTGTCCCTCTGATTTGAGATGGCAGTTCACAAACACATGTCTTTATTTTATTTTGATTATTACTTTCTTTCTTTTTTGTTTGTTTCTCTCCTTCTTTTTTGAGACAAGATCTTAAACATGACCTTGAACTTCTGATTTTCCTGCCTCTACCTCCCTACTGTTATGATTGCAGGTTTGCATTGATGTGGCACTGGGGGTTGAAGGGGGCAGCTCATTCATGATAGGCATGTATTCTATGGACAGAGCCCTATCTGAGCAGTGGAACCTGTCTGATGAGGTTCCCACCCAGTGCCCGTTAGAGCTTGGGGGAAAAAAAGAAGGAAAGAAAAAAGGATATGGGGGAAGGAAGGGAGGAGGGAGGGAGGGAAGGAGAAAGGAAGGAAGGAGGTAAGGAAGGAAGGGACCAAAGAAGGAAAGATGGAAGGAAGGAAGGAAGGAAGGAAGGAAGGAAGGAAGGAAGGAAGGA